>QEPC01008520.1:2182351-2231513 GCA_003113815.1 Sphenodon punctatus | reverse complement strand
GACACAAGTGCTTTTATATTGCTGCTGAACCAAATACTACAGTGACACTAAATTCTATATTCTTTCAAGATATCCCTGACAATGGATTTATAGTGATATGCAATGTTATCAAAATATCTATTGGCAATGATTCATGGACACTGCATGCTAATGAATGGAAAAACTTATGGGATAAGGACAGTTTCCAATTGTGGAACATGTCTTTTGCATATTCGGCAGCAGCAATTCACAAGGCAATACAGGATACCCAAATGTTTCACACCAAAGTACAAAGTTTAGTAAACACATTGGGCCACGCGGCAATAGTCTTAAAAGCAGAAGGGAAGAAAATTACCCAGGTTCTTACTGAAGTAGAATACACCACTAAATACTTATTCTGGGAAAGCATTTTTGGATGGTCACCAACAGCAACTGGGGTATTGAATCTTTTAATCCATCCAATCATTATCATTCTGGTGATCCAAGTCGTGTTGCTTATTACTGTGATATGCACTGTGTGTTGGATTAAAAAGAAAATAGTTCCTTTAAGACACAGAGCATTTTATGTTGTCCCAAAATATCAAAAATAGAATGTGTTAACTGGAAATGGTCCCGTTAACAGGGGGCGACTGTTATGATATGGCCTGGGCCTAACAAAGATGCTAATTTCCTTGCTACAATGTAACTGAATCAGAAGTGCTTCTTCTGACACAAATGTGAAAGAACAGACATTGAATGTTACTGTAACTCACTCTTTGTTTAAATGTAACCAAAAGTATACACTGGATTTATAAGTATGTAACACTTTGAATGTAACTTTTGTGTAGGCCATTGTAGCTGTTATTTAGGACTATGTAGAATATTAGAAATTAGATAAGACATTATTTAGTACATGTATTCATTCATTGATTTAAAAGAACAGAAAGTGTTAGGAAAGATGGTCAAATTGGTCAGAGGAAGCAATGATGTCTGAGAGAGAACAGAAACCCCGTGTTCCCAAACCAAACGGAATAGTTTATAACTCATAGGAACATTGAGGGACAAAAAGGAAGGTCAGAAACTGATAACAGAGTTGAACTATACGAGCAAGAGAAGATGGCCTTATCAGACAACCAGATGCCTCTAAGAAGGGTGTGGGCGACCCAGGTCAGACCCACCCCCAGGACCAGACCCTATTGGTCAGGGCAAACCCCCCATGACTAAGCAGAAGGACCCCAATCATGGATAGCCATAAGGGGGAACATTCTGGAGTAAGAGGCAGACAGCCCCTTAACAAGGATAAGTAATAAGGGAAACTTGTATATAAGGCCAGTCTCTGGATCAGTTCTCTGCCTTTCACGGTCCTCAGTCACTAGCCCTTATCAGGGCGCTGACGAGCTCAGTGATTTGCCCTCTCTGGGACTTCTCCTTAGGAGGTTCTACCACGTGCCTTGCAGCTAGGCTCTCTCTCTCTCAGCTTCGTTGGGCCCCCTACCTGCCTTCCTTCTGGAACCCGACCGCTGACCTCTGATCACGTAAGAATATATGCTTTGTATGTATTTGAAGTAGTCAGAGTAGGTGGGATCATATGTTGAATGCAAGTGTCTCTTTAATAATTGGTATGTTAATTGTTCTGCTATCATTGAATAAATGCCTATTTAAGTAAACAAAGAGTCATTATTAGAAATAGAAGAGGAGTACTTCCCCACCCTCTCAAAACAGTAGTATTTCCACTTGATCCCGGGAATTGGAAGGGACCTGCTTCACCAGGGTGCGGAAAAGCAGCTGAAAACCCCTCCTGGACAGGGACCTGCTTCACCATGGTGCAGAAAAGCAGCTGAAACCCTTTTTAGAAAGGGACCTGCTTCACCAGGGTGCGGAAAAGCAGCTGAAACCCTTTTAGAAAGGGACCTGCTTCACCCAGGTGCAGAAAAGCAGATGAACTCCTCTTGGACAGGGATCTGCTTCACCCGAGGTGCATAAAAGCAGCTGGAACCCTTTTATTTCTTTTCAGTCAGATGTGGTGTTGGCCATATAATTCCTTTGTGCACCACAGCCAGGCACCCGTGATCAGCACACTTTCCTCAATGAGGAAAATGCAGTGAACCCAGTTAAGGCCGAGATGAGAGCAAGTGTTCCTGTTCTACAAGAAAATACTGACCTTTCTGGAGCATTTGTTAGTGTTTGTCTGTACTTCATCAATCTCTTGTGACTCCACACTTCTACCATTGTCGATATTGGTGCCTGTGATTTTTTTTTTGTCATTTCCCATCAATTTAATCACTTTCTGGCATTTTTTGTCATTTTTCTGGCATTTTTGGTCACTTTGTGGAAATTTGGGGGACTTTTACAACTGTTTTACAGCACTTTTACGGCAATTTCCAACACTTCCCTGACACTTTTATGTCTCTACATCCCAGGGTGCACACGGGGCTTGGGATCAGTCCCACAGCAGCTCTGTATAACTCACAAAAAATAACGACAAATGGCAAAAACAGTGGAAAAAACAGTATGTTTCCATGTTGAGTGAATGAAGGTGAATGACCTGTTTCTGACAAAAACAGTGCTAGCCATGATCTGTCATTTCAGGCCTAAGCCCAGGCCCTGCAGTTCACAGAAACTGGTGTGCCTTAACCACGTCAGCCTGCTGGGCAGCATGACACAAAATGGATTTTGACTTAATAAAACACAGCAGTATTTCTCAAAGTCAGAGCATCGTGAATGTTTCCTACCCCGTTAAACCATTAAACAAACATCATATGTATACAAAGGGCACAGTCCTTCACTGATCAATGTCAAAACTCCCATTGACTTTAATGGCCAAGTCTTGTCCTGTGAGCATAGTATTCAAGAGAGAGCAGCAGCAAATATTCAGAATAGCTAATACAATCAAGTGGCACGGACGGTGAGAAACAGACAAGTCAGGTTCAGCCCCCATGCAAGATACACAAAGTGAAGGATGAAGTGAAAGACACTGCAAATCCAAGCAGCAGAACTGAGAAAATACTGAAGAGTTCTAACTGAAAAGTTTGGTAAAACATATATATCTCCCGAGAGAACTCTGAAGAGCTAATTCCCCCGCAGTCTTCCAAACGGTTACTGCCAAGTTCATCTTCTCCCTGCTGATGATCACGTCAGCCTCGTGCCCTTCTTGGAAATCCTCCTGTGGATTCCCCGTCTCTTATTCACCAATTCAAAACTGCCTGTCCTGACCTTTGAAGGCTCCAGGCTCTGCTCTAGCGTGTGGTAAATTTTTCCATTTCATCTTCTATTAGACCACCACTAGCCTGAGCCACTTCCCTCTAACAACACCTAACAACCCACCAGTCTCTCTCCTCTTTCTCTCGCTAAGCTTTATTTCATACTTAGTCTTGTGCTGTCTTAGAACAGCCATCCTATCCCAATGTACAGCAAAACTTTTAACTAGAGTCTTTTATAAAAAAAAAATTAAGATCTGTGAATATGTCTTTTTTAAAGAGCCCACTGAATAACTGCATAATGGAAATAATATTTGCATATTCATTTGTTTGGGTATTTTCTTTTAGGTTCACTCCTGTATTATCACTTCAGTATTTCGGTCACTTTGGTTTTTGGTACCAGCACTATTTAGTTCATGTTGATAAACAAGGGGTATGAAACAACTTCCGTACAAAGAGAGGCTTGACAAGCTGGGTCTCTACAGCATAGAGAAGACTGAGAGGGGACATGATAGAGGTTTATAAAATCTTGAGTAGTGTGGAAGGCGTAGATAGGAAATGATTATTTACTCTCTCAAATAGTACTAGAACTAGGGGACACTCCATGAAACTAGCTGCTGGCAGATTTAAAAAAGAAGTACTTTTTCACACAATGCATAATTAACCCATGGAATTTGTTGTCAGGGCCAGTAGTATAGCTGTGTTTAAAAAAGGACTTGATAAGTTCTTGAAGAGTAGGTCCATTAATGGCTATTAGCCAAGTAGCTTACGGGATGAACTTCTTACTGTCAGGAGCTGGGAGTGAACAATGGAGAATGGATTGCCCATTGTGACTGTTGGTTCTTCTCTCATGGAATCGAGATTGGCCGCTGTCAGAGGACGGGATGCTGGACTTGATGGACCATTAGTCTGACTCAGTATGGCACTACTTATGTTCTTATCCTGTATACCAAACTGTTGCACAACAGCAACCATCCCACAGTCATATAGCAGAGCAATAGCACAACTTTATGTGAAGAAGCTATGTCCCTGGCAGATGGATTCCACCCCCCTTCTAGCCCCAATTTTGACACACATACACACAGAGATAATATTTCATTAGCGTGAGGGATAAGTGCAGTCAGTAGCCATGGTATCAGGATAAAAAAAATATGGAGGTGGGAAAGAATCCTTGGACTTTGAGAAAGGTAGATAGACAGGTTCTTTGAGAGAACTTCAGGAGTCATGCAGCAAATCTGTAAGCATCAAGAAACTGCAAACATCTTCCTGCCTTTTATTGAAATGGTACTGTAACATGCATGCTTCATGCACGGAGGCATAAACTATATTATAATGTGTACATCAAGGCCACAGATGACAAAGAGTGACTTGAACCTTTTGTATGGCAGCTGCGGTATTCAATATATATTTTAATTAACTTCTTCAGTTTGTGCAAGTGTGCAAGCTGCTTGATTTGCCATCTGGAAATGAGGAAGAGCACTGAATGACAGCAGAAAAGAGATCTAAAAATGTATCCTTCTTTTAATATATTGCACAGAGGAAACCATTGCAGGTTTGAGATTGAAAGCAAAAATTTACACATCAATTGATCCACACTGCCTAGCTTATTCCATGGGAGGCGGAGACTATTGCAAAGATTAAAAAGCAGTAAAATCAAATATAAACGAAAAATCCTATTACATTCCTTAAAGGGAATAGACTAGTTATTCAAAAGAACATTTTAAATGGGCAGCTATTAAATTTAACATTTTGTCTGCACAATTTATATATATTTGCATGCTAAAATAAGTTATTCCCCAGAGTTACTTGCACATCTTTAATCGTGTGGAATTTGCATTCTGTAAATTACAAATGCTAAGGTTTTAAATGATGCAATTTTAACATCACATTTCTTTCTTTTTTTCTGCATTATTCCAAGGCATTCTTGCTATCAATAAGATTCTCTCTCTATTAATTATAATTGTGATTTCAAAATTCAATGCAAAGTTGTATATTTTCAAGTAGCGTGATTAGCAAACAAATGGTGGGATCCTGATTCTGTTTGAGTTAACGGTAAATCTCCTATTGACTTCATTCGAGGTTTGACAGGGCCCTGAGGCAGAGTGCAAGAGCACCCAGTACTTGGACTGGTTTGGAGATGCTCATTAATTCTGAGGATCAAGAATCAAAAGAAATTCTGGCTCATTGGATGTGAAGGATTTTTGAGGAGAGCTGCATGTTGATGATATTTAGTTTGACAAAGCATCTCTGATTGCATCCCTACAAGCATTGCATTTAAAAGTCCTAGACACCAAGGTAGTGGAGATTCAAATCTCAGAGGGATTTGATCTAGTCCTTCACCACCCAGGTATGGTACACAAAGGACCATGCAGTTTGCAGTGGAGTTTCCAGAGGAGTGATTTGCAAACTTTCGAGACTGTGCTTCCCTTCCTCTTGTTACTTAATGCCCCCTCCCAGGCACATATACATATATCTTACTCCCTCTCGCTTTCCCCTTGGCCTCTCTCCTCCTCACATTGCCCTGCATCTGTTTCTGCTACCGTCACCTCTCCAACTTTAGCCCGATTTTGATCATAATTCAGAGTTTACAGTGTCCTGAGTTACTAGTCTTGTGCTAGGCTGCTTGCCTCAACTGTCAAAGACATTTTTGATGCAGGGTAATTCTTTTATGTTATTTGAGGCAACTCCTCCAACATTTGATGGAGTGAAAAAGGTACCCTTCATGCCACCCCTAATTTACATAAATGTTCATGTGTTTATGAAAATTTCTAATAGTCCACTAATTAACATGGGGCTGAGCTGGGGGAAAAAGGATGTCTGTGTGTGAGACTATGTGCACACGTTTGTTTGGGAATGACTGATGGTTCAAGATAAAACGCAGGGTGCTTTCAAACGTGATGGTGGCCGAGTTTAGCATGCTTTAGTGCGGTTTAACCTGGGGGCCATCGTCATGTCCAAATGCACCCGCCAGATGTTTGCACAGGCTTGATCCCGACCATGGTGGGGACTAGCCACCACTGCAGCAAAATGCGTGGAGATGGGTGGAGGCGTCTCATGTGAAAATGCCCTTATTCATAAGAATAGCCCTAGGGATGTCAATGGAGCTACTCTTTTGAGTAAGGACTACTTCAGTGAGTAAGAGTTATCAAGGACAAGTCTGTAATTCATAAATTACTACTCTGGTATTCTTTAAGAAAGCCTGAAGATTGTCTAATTTTTAGAAATACTGGGAATGTTACAATTTAACTTTAAAACATTCCTACTTCACTTAAAGAAATGTGTATAGCTTAAAGTAAGAGACATCAGAATAACAAAGAATAATTAGCAATTTGCTGAAAATGCCATGGCAATAATGTCTTGTTTGTGGAAGCTGTATGACATCTGAAATCACAGGTGTCAAGGCTTTCTTTGGTGTAATTGAGATAGAACACCCATCAACGTAAAGAAAATATAATTTTTCAGAACATGGTAGCAGAGCTTGTGAGGAGTATATGCTTAACCTAAAATTAACCAGAGAAACAAATAAAACTAAAATCCAAACAAAGGAACAAAGAAGAGTCAGAAATAGACAGAAGGTTTTTTATTCACAGGTATTATTCACATTTTCAGATAACAGTCTGAATAGCTGAATGATATCCACAACCAAAATGGGTATCGACATATCTGCTTATTCAGATACTTCAGTTTGGTTACTTCATTTATTCTGGTAATTTGGTTTGACCATTTGATTTATTTTGCTATTTCAGTTACTTCATTTTGGCAATCTGCGCACGTTCAATAGCACTAATAGTGCTGAAATGACCAAATAATCAAACTGAAATAGCAAAAATTTCTATACTGGAATAACTGAAATGGTTATGGTTATCCAATAAAATGAGACCAGATAGCGGTTATTTTCTGCTTTGTCCAGTTTGGTCCAAATAGCATGAATTTGATGGATTTGTTTCTGTGGATATTCATTTCAGCTCCCAAACCAAGTTGAAGTCTGGAGTCTAAACCTGACATCTCAATAATTTCAACAATAAGGCTGTTTTTAAACAGGTGGGGAGCGGGTCCATGTGGGACGAACTTCCGGGGGCGAGGTGGGTGGGAGTTTAAACAGCAGCACAGTGCAACCCAGGATTTTCTCGGTTCTTCCATGCTGGAGGTGGGTGGATGTAGGTGGGGGGGTGTGAGTCATGGGACCATGTGCTCCCACGTTTACACAGGCACTACCACATGTATCTATTGGATGGATCTGCATGGTAGTGACTCCTGTATAGACGCACTAAGTGTACATGCAATTAGAGGCATGAAATTTTGGAACGACATGAATACTAAACTAATCAGACTTGTATGGATGCATTCCCATAGGGCTGATCAACCTATCATGGAGATTGTATATGTTTCATATTATAAATCACATCAGTAGGATATAATAAAGCACATGTGGCATGTTTAGTAAGCAACAAACATGCATGACTAACTTAACTTTCAACTTTATTGACGTGGCCGAAGCCATAGCCATAACAACAAATAAAATAGTGAAACAAATCAATCAGGTTTAAGTCAAAAATACCAAAGGCAATGCTAACAAATATTCAATTAAACTAAAACTAAATAATAATACCCTCGTAGTTACTGGGGGAACTAAACCAGCAACATGTCATAAACATAAAAACTCACGTATAACCTAATACAATTTAAAACCAAAACAGAGATTACTAACATCACTTAGCAAGAGGCATTTTAAACCCTAGAAACAACTTTCTTCTAACAAATGCCTGAGTTAGGAATGAAGCAACCTGGATGGTTGTTTCCTCCTTTACATCGGCGAGAGCCAGATCAACCAGTGCGCTCTGGGTCCTACCTGGGTATTTAAGGAGGAAGTTGCCAAGAAACTTGACCCTTAGGTCATCATAGAGTCTACAAGCACAAATTATATGAGCAGTCGTTACGACTTCCATTGAGTCAAACGGACATAGCCTGTCACAGAAGGGAATTGATGTTAGTCTCCCTTCCAGCAGCATTGAGGGAAGAGCATTAAAGTGGGTCGACATGAATAACCATTTCCCACTAGCCGGAACAGAAGAATCCAGATAAGAGGCCATAGAATCCATAGAGGGGGCCCAATTTAAATAAGTTCCCACATGCTGAAACTGTCTTACACTAGCCCAGCTCTCCTGATGGTCTAAATCTCGCCACCTCGTTGTAACCTCCCGTGTGGCCGCCCAAAAGCATTTTCCCCGCAAATACTCACGGGACAAACCCAGGGTCAGCAAGTGCTCCTCAACCTTAAAGGTCCATCTACTCTGGAAGGAATCCTCCCTCAAAAAGGGATGCATGACAAAAAACTCAACACAACCTCTATCTCCTGTCCCCGTTCTCCCATTTTTATTATTATTTATCACTTACGTAGTGTGTTATGAGTTCAAAGTGCCTTACAGTCTCTAAGGACTGGGGCTTGAACCGATGCCCTTGGGGCCCACCATTTCTTGCTCTGGCCAGGGCCTGGTATTGGCCATTAGACCTCTCCTAGCACCAGTCAGGCCACACTCCTCCTCAGCCTTCCTCCACATCCCCAGCTTCCTGGTTGGCTGCCGGCCTGTATTAGGAAGATGGGCAGATCACCAGCCACTTCCTGGTTCTTGTCTCACCCTCTTATTTCTTGTGTTTCCACAAACTTTGGACTAGCTCGGCACTCCTCATCCCTAGTGTGTGCTTTTGGGCTATCTAGAGGCTGGGTCTTCTGACCCTTTCTCCTAGAACCCAGTCCTTTGGATTCCACTGGTGAGTCTGGTCACCTGAATACTGTGGTTTGGTGTCTGCTATGATGGGGGGCTTGGCATCTGCTACAATGGGGGCTTGGCATCTGTTTGATGCACCCCCTATGCGACTGTCCAGGGAGCCCACTCCACAATGCCAGATCTGCTTCATTCATCCTGTCAACCCTGCTTTGTCTATCCTGCTTCCTTGGCCTGTGTGCTGATCCCCATCATGACCCTTAGACCCTGCACCACAATCCTGCACCACGTTGGACTGTGGACTCCAATCCAGCACTTACTCCTGGACCGGATCCTGCACAAACTCTCCTGCCATGTTTCCCTCGACTTCATCCTGCACCTGCTCTCAATTCCCTGGCCTTGGCCCCTGACACACTCCTTATCCAGTTCGCTTTCAAAACAACTCTCAGAGATAGGTCATTATTATTCCCAGTTTACAGATGGAGAACTGAGGCTTAGGCTGCTTTCACACATTAGAAAATCGACTATTATAATAACATGAGATAATACTGGGTATTATAATTCCACAATTTTTGTAATGTGTGAATGCACTATTACCCTTTGATACTGCCATATTTGGTGACTCTTACAACAACCCAAAATCTCGCAGTTTATAGCTAAGTCAGGATTTGAATGTTGGTTCCGAGGTCCAAGTCTTGCACCTTATCCACTAGACTAGGCTGGCTCTGATGTAGTCCATGAGCTGTGGATTGCCCACTAATATTCACAATCAACACTCTGCAGTAGCAAGCCCTCTTTGACAATGCCTGTTTTGTAGTCCCAATTACACCAATTAACATAGGACTAAGCCCAACCACCAGCAACGTTTGGGAACATTGTGCTTTGTTTCATTTACCTGCTCCCATGATGAGCCCCGGTGCAGTGTCCTTGGTGTGGACTGTTCCTGACACATACGGGTTGTCTGCCCAGCGGAGGTGGAGGTGAAGGTGGCAATCAGGCTTGAAGAGTAAAAGGGAAAAGACTTTATTTAACAAGAACATAGCAGTTGCCTTAATCCAGCAATTAAAAAACTCAAAAGAGTGCACACGACAGCTGCAAGGCCCTGTGAGGTCTTCCACTTTGCCTGCCACTTTGATCATTTTCAGCTCCTCCTCTCCTTCCTGCACTAGTAGGAATGTACAATTCAGATAGTTTTAATTAGTTTAGAAAATGGAGTGCCATTCATTTTCGTGACTGTTACAAAAACAGATGAATAAGCAAACAATTGTCGTTTATTTTCATCCATTTTCTATTTTTTTCATTTACTAAAAATATATATTTTTAAAAATTAAAAATCACTGCACGTGCCCAAATGGCCACAGGGGCCAGTTGTGCATGCATGGCCCTTTTCAAAAATTGGTTGGTGCCATTTTGGAGGAGGGCAGCCAATCTGCACATGCACAGGCCAGCTGCCCTTTTCCAAAATGGTGCCGATGCTGCCAATGGCATTTGGAGAAAAGGCCC
The DNA here is from genome assembly GCA_003113815.1 of Sphenodon punctatus. Lineage (NCBI taxonomy): Eukaryota > Metazoa > Chordata > Lepidosauria > Sphenodontia > Sphenodontidae > Sphenodon > Sphenodon punctatus. The sequence goes on along the minus strand of QEPC01008520.1, from coordinate 2,221,132 downwards.
ACGCATGCGCAGTGATTTTTTAAAAAAATAATTGTAATAAAATAAAACAACCCCCCCCGCAAAAAACGGCAGGATTGTTTGCAAAAAACCCTGCACATAAAGGTGGTTTTGTAAACACTTCTGCTTACAAGGTCTCATCCTTTAGGATCCCCCCTTCTGTCTTGTAACTAAGCCAAGCACGTACATCTGCAACTTTCCAGCTTCATGAATTTATCCCTGCCCCTTCCTATATTGCCCTCCCCACGTCTATTCTAGATTGTAAACCCCTCAGGGCAAGGACCTGCCTCTAAACCATGACTGTTCAGTGCCAGGCACATCGCTGGTAGCTTATTAATAAATAACAACAAATAACAGCCACCACCACCACCAAAATAACTGAACTGAAATATCCAAATTGGATATCCGGTGAAACGGGACTGAAAATCTGCTTCATCAGATTCAAACCGAAGCAAGCAAATTTGTTATATCCAATATTAGCCGTGGCTACCCACTCAGGACTTACCTGAGCTAGTCAACAACTCTACTGACTTGGGATATTTCAATGACCTCCCCCCCACCCCACCCCTTCCCGGTTTGCAATTCAGAAAGAGTTAGTGTGAAAATCACAGCACAGAAATAACCTTGCCACAGAGTGAATCCTTGGATACTTTGAAATGGTAATAAAAGCAATAAAAATGTATTATGCTCTTCCTTGGTTATCATCCTTCTGGAGATGCTTTTACTAAGTTATAAGCTAAAGAAAGGATTAGATTGAAAACATGTATTTGTAGTGAAGTTCCTATGGTGGACAGGAAATTCTCTCTCACACACTCACTCTCTTTCCTTTGTGTTTCTGGTTAATTTGTTTTCTGCTTTGAAGTGTTCTGCTGCTGCACTTGGTGCCCACCGTCACTCCCAGTGAATGTACTCAGTCTGTCAGAGAAGTACAGTCTTTGATTTTACTCGGAGCTGATTCAGGCCCTTGGTGATAGCCTGGTCCAAAGCCCACTCAAAACAATGGAACTCTTCCAGTGGACTTGAGATTAGGCGCTATCAGGGGCACAGTTACCCTGGAGCGAGGGGGCTCACTTGAGCCTGGGCTCTGAGGGGTGGGAGGGCGGGCTTTGCAAGCAACCTGAGCACCACTAGGAGATTTACAGAGGGGGAGGGAGCAGGGCCCTAAAACTGGAGCAGGGTCAGAACATTGCCCCTGCCCACTCTGAAAATTCCCTAGCAGCGCTCAGACTGCTTTGCAAAGGGCCCTGCCAAGGAGGAAGTTTTCAGAGTGGGCAGGGGTGGAGTGCTGGTGAGTTTGCTGCTGCTCTGGAGGGTGGTCCTAGGAGACCGTTTTTTTCTTTCATTTCCTTCCTTAAGCCCTGCCCCCATGCCCCAAAGATACCATTCCCTTGCCCTTAGTGGCCCAGCAGACCCCAGCTCCCCCCACCTAGGGTTGTCAGATATGCAAATTTTTCCAGGACACTTATGAAAAAATACATGTTGACCGGCCTGCCACTGATGCCTTAGGAGTGAAATTTCCAAATTTTGCCCTATGCCTTAGGTGCCAGCGCATGCAATGCAACATTTTTAATTAGATAGAATATTTTTCATTAGATTTGAGACAGTAGGAATAGAGCGTGAGGTGATGGAGGCACCGTCTGGTTCATCTCTCTGGAATGAGTTTCAGGAAGTGACGCCAGCCGATCCTGTGGAGATCCTGGGGTCAGTGAGGGCCACTAGTTGTGAATTAGATCCTTGCCCATCCTGGTTGGTGAAAGCCTCCAGGGAGATACTGGGGTCGGTGCTGGCGGGGATTATCAATACATCCCTTCAGAAGGAGTTTGCCCCCCGGTCTCAAGGAGGCCGTGGTGCGCCCCCTGTTGAAGACGCATTCTTTGGATGTGGATGCACTCGCCAGTTACCGACCCATCTCTAACCTTCCCTTTTTAGGGAAGGTTATTGAAAGGGCAGTGGCACTGCAGCTCCAGGCTCACCTGGACAGCATCGGTTTTCTCAACCCCTTTCAATCAGCGTTTCGGCTCGGCCATGGTACGAAGACGGCATTGGTGGCCTTGGCAGATGATCTCCACCGGGAGATGGACGCAGGACGTTCGACATTACTGATCCTGCTAGATCTCTCGGCCGCGTTTCATACAGTGGACCATGGGCTGCTGTTGAGATGGTTGCGTGACCTGGGAGGTCTGGATGGGACCACCCTTGGTTGGTTCCAGTCATTCCTCTCAGGGAGGACCCAGCAGGTTGTCTTGGGAGCAGAAACATCTAGCCCCCGGCCCTGGACTGTGGCGTTCTGCAAGGTTCAATCTTGTCTCCTTTATTATTTAATGTATATATGCAGCCCTTGGGGGAGATCGTGAGAGGGTTTGGTGTGCGTTGCCACCAATATGCTGATGATACCCAGCTTTACCTCTCTTTTTCAGCTGACCCAGGCCCTGCTGTCTCCGTGCTATCGCAGTGTTTGGAGGCCGTGGCGAGCTGGTTATGGCAGAGCAGACTGAAGCTCAATCCTGATAAGACGGAGGTGATGGTGGTGGGCCAGGTGGGGGAGGTGGTGCCCCCTCTTGTGGAGGGAGTGCGCCCCTCCGTGACTCAGCAGGTTCAGAGTCTGGGGGTATTATTGGACATGGGTCTCCATCTAGATCAGCAGGTGGATGTGGTGGTGAAGGCAGCTTTCCACCAGCTGTATCTGGTACGGAGGCTGTGCCCATATATCTCCAGACCTGACCTGGCCACTTTGATCCATGCCTTCATCACCTCGAGGCTGGACTACTGTAACGTGCTCTACATGGGGCTTCCCTTGATGCTGGCCCGGAGATTGCAGCTAGTGCAGAATGCGGCGGCCTGTCTCCTAACAGGGACAGGCCGACAAGAGCACATAACACCAGTGCTCTGTGCGCTGCACTGGCTGCCTGTAATGTGTCGAGCCAGGTTCAAGGTGTTGACACTGATCTATAAGGCCCTGTACGGTTTTGGATACCTCAGGGACCGCCTCACCCTCCGTGACTCAGGACGGACTCTCCGGTCCACTGGGGGCGCCTTCTTGGAGGTCCCCGGCATAAAGCCGTCCCCAGATGCCGTAAGCAAAGGGGGCGGTGTATAAATGGAATTAAATAAATAATAATAATAATACGTGTCCTGGAAAAAATGTGCATATCTGGCAACCCTACCCCCACCTCTCCCACAGAGCTTACCGGCGGCGGGAGCAGCTGTAATTTTTGCCCCTCTTTAATTTTAGCCTCCCCAAGCTGCTCTGTGAGCAGGAGGGTGCGGGGCAGAAGAATACTGAAATAAATAAACTTACCACACTAGGCAGTGCCTGTGCTGCCTTCTATGGTAGTGCCAGCCCTGGACCCTTAATTGTGGCATGAGCCTGCCACAGCCTTGCTACACACCTGGGCCCAATAGCATTCTTCTGAAATAGCGCTTTCGACAATTCACATATTCTGCTGGGTTTTTTTTAGTATTCTTCACATTTTTGGAAAGCACTCCAAATGTGCAAATGAAATGTTTGTACTGAAAAAGAATATGCATATATATTCTAGCCTCCCTGTTCTTGGGTGGGGGTTCCTGGCAAGTTTTATTCTGTTATTCAATTATTCAATCAGATATTGAATCAGATATTCAGTCAAATAACCAAATATCATTCTGAACAAAAATGACCCTCCCCTTCAAAAGAAAACCCAACAGAAAAGCCCAACGGAAGCAAGCAATAATATTTCTTCCTCACTTTGTCAGATCTGAATCGAGGTGGGTGAATTCAATGAATACAGGAAGGAGGGGAGGGCAGGAGGGGCAGGATAAAAATCTTTTATAAAATAAAATTAAAATAAAATTTAAAAAAATACAGTATTCACAGTGAATATTTGCTTCAGTGCTAATCGGAACCATGGGCATAAAAATAAGAGGCCGGGGCAGAGGGCAGCCACCTCCTGCATTGCAGCACTCTTCCTGCTAAGGTGTGCAGTAAGTAAATGAGATTTTGCCCTGTGTGAAAATCCCATCAACTTCTCACTGGCATTTTCACGAGATTCTCAAAAACGGCTGCTGCGCAGCTGCAAATGCACAGAATGGCCGTGGCGGTGCATGCAGAGAGCGCTTTGGGGTTTCGTGAATCTCACGAGATTCTCAAGAAACCTCAAAAATACTCTATGCATGCACAAAATGGCCACCAGTGGGCCGCACACATGCAGAAGGGCCACAGCAACCATTCTGCGCATGAGTAGAACGTTTGTAAGATTTTCAAGAATCTCACAAAGTTCTTGAAACTCTTGGCGAGATCTTGCGAGATCTCACCAGGGGTTGCAAGAATCTTGCATGTTCTCGCAAGAATGCAAAGTATTCTTGTTTCAGTCCTAGTGCAGCTGTTCAAGTCCTGTGAGAGAGGAGGCTGGGGAAGCGAGAGACAGTAACTTGCAACCTCACCTCATCTGTAGACTTGGGGAATGTTCCCCTAACTCAGTGGTTCTCAACCAATGGGTCAAGACAACCAGTAGGTCCTGAGAGTGTAAGGTAGGTTGCAGGAGCAGCCTGGGATGGGGTGCTCCTGGAGAACTTGGGAGTCCACTATGAAACTGTACCATATCCCCCGCTGCATTCCCTCTTGCTGCTTGTCTTGGTTGCCTGTGCCGCTGAGGGTCAGGGCAGGGTAAGGAAAAGAGACATGTGGCTTCTCTGGCTAGTGCCTCCTGCTGCTTCTGGTCATCTCATGCTGGCTCCCTGTTGCCCCCTGCCTGTTGGATGCTCCTGCTTGGCCACTCCTGGTCCTGGACTTTTTAAAGGTGGATCCAAGATTTTAAAAAATGTTCTGTGGGTCTCGTCCACAAAAAGTTTGAGAATGACTCCCCTAGCTGAGATTGAGAGTTTGAATTTTGGTTCCACTGACTTAATACACCTTATTCCTTTCTCTGCAAGGTACGGAAAGAGGAGTTGTTCAAAGAGGAACTTACAAAGAGGTGGACGAGGACACAGAAAGGAGAGAACCAAGGACCCTCCGCATGTTTTGCCCAGTGCTTAGCTATTCAGGCACATTGCTAACCCTACTGCAGCATGCCAGCAAATGGTTATTTCACTGCTGGACAATATGCAAAGTCATTCTCTGGTGCCAGATTTTTTAAAAAGCTGATCGTTATTTCTATAGCTCAAGTGGTAGAACTTTGAAAAGAAAATCTCAAGGGCAGAAATTCTAGATTGACTCTGGTGACTGATTATATTTTTTGAAGTTTCGCTTTAAAAGAAAATCAAACAAACAACCACCCAGGGATGGGGACACGACTGAGGGACAGGGATCTGAGGGCTAAGAGGGTAGACATGTTCTCGGTTTGAGCTGTTGTTACTTGACTGGCCTATGCCATATCCTACATCAGCCCATGCTTCTAAAGAGAGTAAGCTGTACCCCCGGGTTTCATTCCTGCTTTGTTGAGAAGGATAAAGCCCAGAAACGTCCAACAGACTGGCATTTTCACTAAGGACATTTATTCATCCCAGCACTACAGAGATAGCAGAGCCCAATGGAGCAGAGCAGTAACAAGACAGACACAGGAGATCTGCTTGTCTGTTCGGTCTCGACAATAAAAGCAAAATGGGACATGAAGCTGGGATGTGTAAATAAACTAGGATAAAACCAGCTCACAAACTGGTTTTATCATGGCAGTTCCAGGAGCTCACAAACTGGTTTTAGCCTAGTGGTTCCAGGAGACTCTGAGGGAGTTAACCCGAGACCCTGAAGGTCACTCTGCTGATGTGTTGGTCCAGCATTGGAACACCTTGCTAGGGGAGGCCATTGACAGGGTGGCTCCGAGACGTCCTTTGCCTCCGTCTTGTCACCGCAGGGCCCCTTGGTTGAAACAGGTAGGCAGGAGACTGGAGCGACTCTGGCGTTGGACTCGCTCCGAATCTGATCGACTTCTCCATAAGGCCCATTTGTGGTCCGATGTTCAGGCTGTGAGGACAGCAAAGAAAGAATTCTTTGCTGCCCTCATAGAGTCTGCAAAGTCGCGTCCAGCGGAGCTGTTCCGGGTGGTTCAGGAGCTGGTCAGTCTGGTCTCCCTCCGCCTGGACGGGAACTTGTCCCAGGTCTGCTGTGAGGAGTTTGCCATCTACTTTGCAGACAAGATTGCTCAGATCCGGAGTAACTTTGACACCGGGTTTGAAGCAGGAGGTGAGGAGCACGAGGTTATGGAGGCACCGTCTGGTCGATCTTCTGGGAGGAGTTTCAGGAAGTGACGCCGGCCGATGCGGTAGATGTCCTGGGGTCTGTTAGAGCCACTAGTTGTGAATTAGATCCATGCCTGTCCTGGCTGGTGAAAGCCTCCAGGGAGACGTTGGGGATGGTGCTGGCGAGGGTGGTCAATGCGTCCCTTCAGCAGGGGAGGTTGTCGCCCAGTTTCAAGGAGGCTGTGGTGCGACCCCTGCTGAAGAAGCCATTCTTGGATGTGGGCGCACTCGCCAGCTACCGCCCCGTCTCTAACCTTCCCTTTTTAGGGAAGATCATTGAACGGGCAGTGGCACTGCAGCTCCAGGCGCATCTGGATAGTATCGGTTTCCTTGACCCTTTTCAGTCTGGGTTCCACCCTGGCTATGGTACTGCGACGGCGTTGGTGGCCTTGGTAGATGATCTTCGCCGGGATATGGATGCAGGACGTTCAACATTTCTGATTTTGCTAGATCTCTCGGCTGCTTTTGATACCGTGGACTATGGGTTGCTGCTGAGACGGCTGCGTGACCTGGGGGGTCTGGACGGGACTGTCCTTGGGTGGTTCCGCTCATTCCTCTCAGGGAGAAGTCAGCAGGTAGTGTTGGCGGCTGAAACATCAAGCCCCAGGGCCCCAGGGCCTGTGGCGTTCCGCAGGGTTTGATCCAGTCTCCGTTACTATTTAATGTGTATATGCAGCCCCTGGGGGAGATCGTGAGAAGGTTTGGGGTATGATTTCACCAATATGCTGATGATACTCAGCTGTACCTCTCGTTTTCAACTGACCTAGGTCCTACCCTCTCGATACTTTCCCAATGTTTGGAGGCCGTGGCGGATTGGATGCGGCGGAGCAGACTGAAACTTAATCACGATAAGATGGAGGTAATGGTGGTGGGAAGGGCAAGGGGGGTGTTCGCTTCTCTGGTGGGGGAGTCTGCCCTCCTGTAACCCAGCAGGTTTGGAGTCTGCGGGTGGTGTTGGATTTGGACCTCCGTCTGGATCGGCAGGTGGAGGCGGTGGCTAAAGCCGTCTTCCGCCAGCTGTATCTAGTACGGAGGCTCTGTTCATACATCTCTGGGCCCGACCTGACTACTCTTATTCATGGCTTCATCACCTCGAGGCTAGACTACTGCAACGTGCTCTACGTGGGGTTTCCTGTTTCTGGTCCAGAGGCTGCAGCTAGTGCAGAATGCGGTGGCCCGTCTCCTTACAGGGACGGGTCGGCGGGAGCACATAACACCTGTGCTCCGCACTCTGCACTGGTTGCCTATAGCGTACCGGGCCAGATTCAAGGTGTTAGTTTTGATCTATAAAGCCCTACATGGTCTGGGCCTCTCATACCTTGGGGACCGCCTCGCCCTCTGCGTCTCACAGCAATCTCTGCGGTCTACCGGGGGTGCCTTCCTGGAGGTCCCCCGTGTTAAGTGGGGGGCCACAATGGAAAGGGCGTTCTCGGTGGCCAGGCCCGACTCTGGAATTCTCTCCCGGAGGAAGCTCGCCTGGCCCCGGGTCTGCTGGCATTCCACCGAGCCTGCAAGACCTGGCTGTTCGCCCAGGCCTTCGGAGGGGAGAGTGGGGTAGGGTGTGTGCGTGTGTATTTTAAGGATGTTAAAGTAATGGGGGTTGTTTTAAAATGTTTTAAAAGTGGTAATTTTATTATTGTTGTTTGTTTTTTGTTGTAAACTGCCCCGAGATGCCGTAGGCATGAGGGGGTGGCTAATAAATATGACAAAATAAAAATAAATAAAATAAAATAAAATGGAATGGCTTTTCTAAGAGAACCAACTGACTGACTTACACTTGGCAATAACTGTGTGAAAAACCCCTGTAATGTTTTTTTTTTAATTAAATAACTGAATGTTTTAAGATTAAATAACTGAATGCTGAGTGGGAAAGAAAAGACATTTACAGTTTTTATTTTATTGTTGACTTGTCCTGAATACCAAGTTGCTTGGAGTCACTTAACATAATTAATAACAAATGAACGATTACCTTCAAAGGAATTGTCTGGGAAGTAAGTTAGCAATTTTGTTCCGTCTGAGCCAAATTCAGCCCAAGAATATGAAAGTGCAGCTCCCCAGATGGTGTTGTGGTTGCCCAGACCAGTCATTAATTTGTCCCAATGACTCATGAAACAACTGTTAATGTAACCAAGCTAAAGCAATACATATGGAGGAAATGGAAGGAGCATTTATCTCACTACTAGACACCTCAGTTTACAGCACTGTAGTGGGACTGGGTTCCCGTGTGTCTTGCAAGCATGCAAGTGCTGCCGGGAGTGGGAAACGTTCACTTTGGGTAAAAACAAATGAGTCCACTGCCTGCCCGCACATAGGTTTGTTGCACCCCCTTCCCCGCATTGTGCAGGCAGCGGGACGCCTCTCATGGTGGCAGGCACATTTGTTTCAGGCTGCTCGCTGGGTGGCACCCACAGTTTTCCACCCCAGGCTGGGCAGGGGAGCCACCTCGTCACCTGCACATTTGTTTTTACCTTCGGCGCAGCAGGACTGGGTGGACAAAAATGTCAGATTGTAATAATTTACAGGAACCGAGCAATTCTCTCATGTGATTGCCAAGAGCAATCTGGAAATTCCCATCCTTTTGTCTGAGTTTCTCTTTTGCATAACTTCCCTATAATACTGCATAACCTGTGTCTAATATATTCAATGACTGTGAGGGCAGGATTAGATGGTATTTAAGGTTTTTGCAGGAAGAAACAGGTTAAGTGCACAAGAGGAAACTGGGAGCAGGCCAGAGCGGGAGTGGATCTCACAGAATAGTACAGAAGCAGAATTAAAAAGATATTCCATGGGGGGCTCTATTTGAGATGATTTCACTGAGTGTGCCTTTGAAGTACTATGGAGAGAATGTTTTCCTTGTCCCAACAAACTGTCACCTTATTTATAAGCCCGGGTATTATAAAGTAGTTCTTGTGCACTTTAGACAGAAGAAAACAGGAATCACTTACAGGTTTGCAGTTGGTTGGTTTACCATTCATATCAGTAACTGGAGGTGTCAGGTAGTCCCAGTCACGGCCCTTGTTGTACGTTATTAGAGTAGTAACTTTTCCATCAATTTTCTGATTGGCTAAAAAGACTCCTTTGACTCCTCTGACCTGTACAATAAATATAAAATTAAAGGGGTTAATAACCTGCCTTGAGACATTTCTTCAGTGTGGCTCAATTCCATGTCTCAAAGGCACCTTCGGCACAGAAAATCAGATATTCTGGTCACTTTCTTTTTCTCATACTGAGGAAAAGAATGGGTTCTTTGAAAAAAAGAAGAAAAAAGGAGCTAGCTGGGGATGTTGCTTGTGGGACAGTGTGGTGAATTGCTGTGGGCAAGTAGCTGAAGGAGCAGGTCCACTGCGTCGGAGAGCTTCACCACTTCATCACCTGGGGCTAGCCATGAAAAGGTGAACAGGGAGTCCAGGGAGTAGGGAGATCATGTGACCAGAGTGGGTGGGTCATATGACCTGGCTGGTGATAGATAATAAAGGGAGTTAGCCCAGCCCTGGGAGAGTGTTAGGTTGGTGACAACAGGGTAAGGCACTCCAAGGCCAGCTGAAGACACTCTGCTGAGACCCCCCTGGAAACCCCTGCCCTAGGGAAAGGGGTTTAGGAAGTCCCTGGAGGATAGGGCATTAGGGCAACCAGGGAAGGCCTTAGGAATCTCAGGAACTGCTAGGGACAGCAAGTGGCCTGGGAGGCCCCTAGTCAAGGTGAGGAAACCCCTTGTGCCTGGAGTTATAACAACTTGTGCCCTGTCAAGACTAGAGGGTACGCAGTTACCAACAAGACTCGAGGTGAGGCCAATGATGAGGCCGGGATCCCCAGTGATATCATGGTGTAGGACCCGAGAACCAAAGGCCTGAAAGATGAGTAGGCCTTGGGGCCCTCAAATAAAATCTCAGTAGAGCAAGGGGGCCCAGGACCGAAGGTCTGAAATAGAAACGGTCTTGAAACTCCAAGGAGGACTGTAGGTGCCCGAGGGTAGAAGGCCTGGCCCTGAAACAAGCGTAGGCCTCAAAACCCAAGGTGGAGAAGGGGAAAATTGAGGCATGGAGGATGCCCAACCTCCAGGCCCTAGATAGAGGGCACCAGCTGCTGGAGGTGGTAGGTAGGAGAACCATAGAAGGCTAGGGACCCTCAAGACACCAGGACCTAGCTGAAGGTCTGAAATATGAGTAGGCACCAGACTGGGGGGATCTTGAGGTAGATGTCTCAGTTGTCCAGGTCTCAAAACTGCCACAGCTCAGAAGCAGCACAAGACCATCCATCCAGAAGGGGAACCATAGACTAGGACTTGGCTCAGACAGAGGCCAGAGCACCATGGGCAAAGGGGTGAGACAATCCTCAGCAGAGTATTCCCCAGTGAGAAGAGCATTTATGACCCACAGGACTGTCCCACAGTGAGAAGAAAAAGTGAGTACCACAAAAGAGAGACCTGCCACAAAAAGATGGACACAAAATTGGGAGGGATAGCTAACACCTTAGAAGACAGAAATAAAATTCAAAATGATCTTGATAAGGTGGAAAACTGGGCTGAAGTTAACAAAATGAAATTCAACAGAGATAACTGTAACTTTCTGCATTTAGGAAAAAAAAATAATCAAATGCACAAATACAGGATGGGGGATACCTGGCTTGGCAGCAATACATGTGAAAAGGATCTGGAGATTGTAGTTGATCACAAACTGAACATGAGTCAGCAGTGTGATGCAGCTGCAAAAAAGGCTAATGTAATTTTAGGCTCCATTAAGAGAAGCATTGTTTCCAAGTTACGAGAAGGAATAGTGATACAACATCCACTCTATTCTGTGCTGGTCAGACTTCATTGGGACTGTGTCCAGTTCTGGGCACCATACTTTAAGGAGGACATCAACAAATTGGAATGAGTTCAGAAGATGGTGACAAAGATGGCCAGGGGTCTGGAAACTAAGTCCTATGAGGACAGGCTGAAGGAGCTGGGTATGTTTAGCCTAGAGAAAAGAAAGTAAGAGGCAACATGATAGCGGTCTTCCACTACCTGAGGGGTTTTCACAGAGAGGATGGCAAAGACTTGTTCTCTCTTGCCCCTGAGGGCAAGACTAGAAATAATGGGCTCAAATTACAGACTCTGATTAAACATTAGGAAGAAATTCTTAATGGTAAGAACTATTCGGCAGTGGAACAAATTGCCTAGGGAGGTGGTGGACTCTCCCTTCACTGGAAGCTTTCAAACAGAGGCTAGATAGCCATCTGTCACAATGCTGTTGCTGCAGATTTCCTGCATTGACCAGGGTTTTTTAGTAGATGACCCCTGAGGTACCTTCTAACTCTATGATTCTATGACAAAAGCCAAGAGGACCAGAAATCTGTGAGTGGCACTGGGTCTGAAGGGACTTGTGGTTGGGCTGGGCTGTCATGCATCACACACACAAAGTTCTCTAGAATGCAGTAAGAGCATTTAGAATACTGGCAAGCAAGCACAACAGCAACAACTTCTGAACAAAGTTATTCTTGTGTTGCTTTGCCATACACTAGTGGTCTTCAAACATGAAGTACATCAAGGCTTCATTTCTGCAGAACATTTAAGCAGTTGTATAATTTTACACCCATGCGATCCCATTGATGTTAAAACATGCAAATATCAAATTCAGTGATTCTTCCTTATTCTAACTAATATCTGTTGAAATAGAAAATCACTATTTGGGTCCATCTTTGTCAGGTATCCACTTTGGAATTTTGGGCCAGTTTTTCCATTTTCTGATTGTTTGGGTACTGAGTTATTTGAACAGCCACACTGTCCATCCAACATAAAATAGCCGAACAAACTGAGTAGCTGAACTACCAAACAACTGAATAATAAAATAACTGAAAAGCTGAAAACCAGAAAATACAATATGTGAATATTAGTTTCTATTATGGATATTATTTGGCCATTCAGACAGCTATCCAAAAACATTAATAATATCCATGAATACCAAACCCACTATTCACTACAGCTCCAATTAAATGGCTGTGAGAACCCCCATGTAAGTTACACATACTTGCAAGATTGGAATCTGAGGGTGATTTCAGAAGTGACGCGTTCCAATTCACCACAGTGAATCCCACCCCGGTGTGAACAGATTCACCGCGGGCTGTGGTGACACGTGCGGCCCCAACAGAAGTAACAGGATCGTGACCGGTAGCAATCAGAGATAACATGGGCCGGGGGAACACAACAGACATGCAGTGGAGACGTGGACCGCGGTTCGAGCCCAAGAATGCACCGCGGCTGGGGTCAATTCCTTCCACCGCGGTTGCGAGTTTCCGTTCAGAAGTTACTTTTCAGTCACCCCTGCCGTGGTGACCATTCACCACACTTCTGGACCTCCTCCCGCCCCGACCTCACGAAGCCTGGTTAGCCTCACCCCGGGCTGCGTTTGACTGTGGTGAACATCTGGATGCGAGCAAACAGACATCCACGGCGCTTTCACCACCACCTGCGTTTGACTGAGGTTGACTGTGGTGGACATTCACCACGTCACTTCTGAAATCACCCTGAGTCTAAATAACATTGCCCCAAATTTGGTGCGGTTGAAGGTATAAAATCCTTTGAGAGCCAGGTTTCTGTATTTATTTGCTGATCCCTAGGCTATAAATCTCAATGATGCACTTGTACTATTTATTTTTCAGGTTTTCAATAATTTCAAATTTTTGCAATATACATTTTTCTTTCCACTGCTTCATGGACCATACACTCAAACGATATGAATCAGCCAAGTCCAAATGAACATATTTGTTACTGTATTTACTTTGCACAACTTTTAAAGGGGCAGGTCAGTTGCCACTGTGAATCACTCCTCAATTTTAAACATCTGAATTTTTTAAAACACCTACTTGTCTAAGAATATGGACTATTCACAGCAATAAACACTACACACAGCAACAGATATTTTCAGGAATAGACTCACCAGCTGAGGCTCAGATGATATCATGTTTCTATGTGCTTTACTACACATAACAGCAGCTATGTGCAGGTTGTTCATTTGCCCTATTTCTTTCCACAGGAAATACAACCTGTAGCAAGTGCTTAGTGAAATCTGTTTTGTACAACCAGGCATAATGTCCAATGTGTGTTTAACTCTGACAGTGGGTGTTAACAGAAGCAGAGTGCCACCATGGGGTTGGGAACCCACCATCAACACAGTCCTGACCAGTTTGGGCTGGCCAATAAACATGCCAGTGGCCAGGGAGGGGAGCCACATGAATGCACGGCCAGTAGGGATGGCAACTACGGATATATATTAATCCGTAACTGTCCGTAATGGGGTGTTATGGAGTAATCCGTAACAGTCTGTAACAGTGGTCTGCAAAATTACGGATCCTCTGTTACAGACCTGGGTTTCCCACCCACCACCCCCTGGTATGGTACATACTGGCCTCAGGGTGAGCTTGGTTGCAGGTTGAGCGGGCTGCAGCTTGATTGAAGGTCCAGAGGTAGGGGGCTCCTCCTATGTGGAGGAGTCCCCCCGGCATGCTCTCTCATCATGGCGCACTGTGGAAGTCCCTGCTCCACAGCGTACATGTGCAAAATGGCCACTGAGGCCATTTTGTGCATGCACAGCCCTTTTGCAAAATGGTGCTGGCAGCATCAGTGCCGTTTTGCAAAAGGGCAGCTGTTCTGTGCATGTGCAAATGGCCCATTTGAGAACAGCTGCCCGTTCGCAAAATGGCACCGACACCATTTTGCAAAAGGGCTGCACAGGCAGGGGACTCCTCCACACAGGAGGAGCCCCTTGGACCTTCAAGCAGTAGCCCACCAGACCTTCAATCAAGCCCACCCCGAGGCCGGTAAGTACCATATCAGGGCCCCGGGGGTGGAGGTAACAGGTTTTTTAAAATGTAATTATGGGTCCACACTGTAACTGTACCCGTAATTAAATCCAGAAAAAACTGTACCCATATCAACCCATACCTTAAAATTGGTGCAGGTAGACAACCCTAGTGGCCAGTTGCCCCTGCCCCCATGCTGTATCCAGCACCCCACCCCCTTCCATGATGGGCTTCCATGGTGACCGGCCATGGTAGACCTGATCCAGCCCGGGTCATGGTGAACTCAAACACACTTGATAGCCCACTCTGGCTCGATTGGGTGGATGATAGCCTGGACTGTGACCCTGGAGGTCTCTGGGATCAGAGCCCAGGCTCACTGCTGACACACCAGGAAGCAATCCCAGGTGAACATTTGGTGGCAGATGGATCCAATAGGATTCCAGAACTCTCTGAGGGATTTACCCATTGACCTCGACAGTCTCACTGTCGATGCCCTGGTTAATTTATGATATGACATTCTGACCTGGGCTACTGATATGGTGGTACTAGTGATACGGTGCTATTGTGGGGTGGGGCTCTAGCTCCATTGGTAGGAGCACATGCTTTGCATGTATAAGGTCCCAGGTTCAGTCCCCGGAATCTCCAATTCAGAATCTCTGGTAGCACGTCTGTGCTGGCCTCTGCTGGGGATCTTGGAGGGGTCTCAGGTAGCACGCCTGTGATGGCCTCTGCAAAAGATCCTGGAAGAGCCGGATTTGGAGCCAAATCTGAACCCCCTGCTGCCGTGTCAGGTTGTGACAATACTGGGCTAAGATGAACCATTAGTCTGACTCAGTTAGGCAGCTCCTTATATCCTTACCCAGGTGTTGGCTCCCTCTGCGGCAGCAGCACAGGTATACAGAGGACCTGAGGCTGCTAAAGCAAGAGGGTAGGCGGTTAGAGCACAGACAGTGCTCAACTCGTGCCAAAGCTGACTAACTGCAGCATAGACAGTTTTTGAAAGACTATGCCCTTTTCTCTCTGTCTCGTCTGCCAAAACTCTTGTTCATGCTCTGGTCATCTCTCGCCTCGATTACTGTAACCTCCTTCTCACTGGCCTTCCCCGGTCTCACCTTTCTCCCCTCATCTCTGTCCAAAACTCTGCTGCCAGGGTCATCTACCTCGCCAGTCGCTTCGACCATGTGCAGCCCCTCCTCTCTTCGCTTCACTGGCTTCCCCTTCCTGAACGAATCCTGCACAAGCTCCTAGTCTTCACCTATAAAGCTCTTCACAACCTTGCTCCCCCCTACCTCTCTGCACTTATCGCCCTCCATACTCCAGCCCGTGCACTTCGCTCCTCCTCTGTCCCTTCTCTCACCCTTCCACGCCTTCCCTGCTCCCCTAAGCGCCTTCGTCCCTTCTCACTTGCTGCCCCCCATGCCTGGAACTCCCTCCCTGTCCACATCCGCCTTGCCCCCTCCCTTCATACCTTCAAATCTCTCCTTAAAACTCACCTCTTTCGCTCTGCTCTGTCTGACTCTTTATCCTGCTGAGCCACTATTCCTATACCTACGATCGGTTTACCCTTATCCTTGCAACATGGACCTGCCTGCTGTCATTCTCATCGTAACCAAGCCAAGTACGTGCACTTGAGACCTCGCATCTTCATGAATGTTAGACCCCTTGTCTCTCCCTCTGTTCCCCTTCCTAAGTCTCTCCCCCAGCTCCTGTCTCTCAGATTGTAAGCCCTAGGGGCAGGGACCGTGTCTATTTTATTACTTTGTAAAGTACCAGGTACACTGCTGGCGCTATATAAATGTTTGTTAATAATAATAATAAAAAATAACACAATTAAAATATTAAAACACTAATTCACAAAATTAAAACATCTAAAATCCTAAAAACCAACCACCACCCCTAAACATTTATCCCACCCCCCTTCCCCTTCTCAGAAGGCTTGGGAGAACAGCCAAGTTCTGCAGACCCAGTGGAAGGCCAGCAAACTTGGGGCCAGACGGGCTTCCTCCAGGAGGGAGGTCCATAAACGCAGCCTGGCCACCAAGAATGCCCTCTCCATTGTGGTCCCCCGCTTTACATGGGGGACCTCCAAGAAGGCGCCCCTAGAAGACCGAAGGGGTTGCTCTGTGGCGTGCAAGGTGAGGCAGTCCCTGAGGTATGATGGGCCAAGACCGTGGAGGGCTTTATAGGCCAAAACCAACACCATGAATCTGGCTCGGTATGCTATAGGCAGCCAGCGCAGCGTGCGCAGCACGGGAGTGATACGCTCCCGTCAGCTCGTCCCTGTCAGGAGACGAGCCACCGCATTCTGCATCAGCTGCAGCCTCCAAACCAGAGTCAAGGGAAGCCTCACGTAGAGTGTGTTGCAGTAGTCCAGCCTTGAGGTGATGAAGGCATGGATGAGGGTGGCCAGGTCAGGTCTGGAAATGTATGGACTCAGCTTCCGCACCAGATACAGCTGACGGAAGGCGGCCTTAGCCACCATCTCCACCTGCCGATCTAGGTGGAGATCTGAGTCCAATAACACTCCCAGACTCTGAACCTGCTGGGTTACGGGAGGGTGGACCCCCTCTATGAAGGAAGCCGACACCTCCCTCCCCCTACCCACCACCATCACCTCCATTTTATCAGGATTAAGCTTCAGTCTGATCTGCCGTAACCAATCCGCCATGGCCTCCAAACATTGGAACAGCACTGAGATGGCAGGACCTGAGTCAGATGAAAAAGAGAGGTATAGCTGGGTGTCATCCGCATATTGGTGGCAATGCACACCAAACCCTCTCACGATCTCCCCCAGAGGCTGCATATACACTTTAAACGATAATGGAGACAGAATAGACCCTTGCGAACGCCACAATCCAGGGCCCGGGGGCTGGATGATTCAGCCCCCAGGACAACCTGCTGGCTTCTCCCCAAGAGGAATAATCGGAACCACCCTAAGACAGTCCCGTCCAGACCCCCCAGGGCTCGCAATCATCTCAACAGCAGCCCATGGTCCACTGTATCAAAAGCGGCCGAGAGATCTAGCAGGATGAGAAGTGTTGAACGTCCCGCATCCATCTTCCAGCGGAGATCGTCCACCAAGGCCACCAGCGCCGTCTCTGTGCCATAGCCGGGGTGGAACCCTGATTGAAATGGGTCAAGGAAACCGATGCTGTCAAGATGAGCCTGGAGCTGCAGTGCCAGCGCCCATTCAATAACCTTCCCTAAAAAGGGAAAGTTAGAGACAGGTCGGTAGCTGGCGAGTGCGTCCACATCCAAAGATGGCTTCTTCAGCAGGGGGCTCACCACGGCCTCCTTGAGACCAGGGGGCAAACTTCCCTGCCAAAGGGATACGCTGATTACCCTCGCCAGCACTGTCCCCAAAGTCTCCCTGGAGGCTTTCACCAACTAGGATGGGCATGGATCTAATTCACAACTCGTGGCTCTAACAAACCTCAGGACATCCACAGCATTGGCTGGCGTCACTTCCTGAAACTCAACCCAAGAAGATGGTCCAGATGAGGTCTCCATCACCTCACACTCCACCTCTACTGCTCCTAATCCGGTGTCAAATTAGCCACTTGTGGCCTTGGCTGATGATCTCCACTTGGAAATCATCTTGGAAATTGTACCCTGCTGATTTTGTTAGATCTTTTGCCAGCCTTTGATACCGCTGACCACGGGGTGTTGTTGACACAGCTGCAGGACCTGTTTGGGGTTTGACCACTCTTGAATGGTTCTACTCATTACTGGCTCAGAAAACCAAGAGGGTGGTGATGGGTGGTAGCTCATTGTCCCCTTGGGAACTCCTTGTCCTCACCCGCAGGGTTCTATCTTGTTCCCACTCCTGTTTAATGTGTATCTGAGGCATCTGGAGTGAGAAGCCATCAATATGTGGATGACACCCAGCTCTATCTATCCTGGGTATCTGAGGCATCTTGGGCATTTGGAGTGAGGAGCCATCTATCCTTTTCATTTGACACAGGTCCTGCAGTCTTGGTGCTTACCTAGCTGCCATTGGGGACTGGATGCGGGCAAGCCGATTGAGGCTGAATCCAGACAAGAACAAGGTGGTGATGGTTGGCTGATCTTGTGACCTGGGGGAGGCGGGAACCCCTGTCATTGACAGGGTCCACCCTCCCTTGGTTACTCAGATTCGCAGTCTTGGGATGCTCTTGGATCCATTGCTATGCCTCGATTATTGGGTTGTGGCAGAGGCCAGGAGTGCTTTTTACCAACTTCATCTCGTGAGAAGGAGGCATTCTTTTCTATCAGATTTGGATCTGACAACTGTCATCCATGCCTCGAGGATAGACTACTGCAATGAACTCTACATGGGACTGCCCTGAAGACTGTTCGGAAGCTGCATGGCCCACCTTCTGTCAAGGATGGGTTGCTGGGAGTACATTACACTGGTGCGCCGGAGTCTGCACTGGCTGCCAAAAGCTTTCCAGGCACAACTGAAAGTGCTGATTTTAACCTACAAAGTCCTAAACATCTTGGGCCTCAGGTATCCGAAAGACCGCCTCTTCCCCTATGTCCCGTCACAGCCTCTGAGGTCGGCCAAGGGTGCCCTCTTTGTGAGTGTCAACTGACCGTCAAGTTGCTACAATGAGGGTGCAAAGGGGGGAGTTCTCGGTTGTTGTCCCATAATTATGGAACTCCCTCCTCGTGGAGGTCCGCCTAAGTCCAAGTCTCTACATCTTCTGGAAGAAGATCTTTTTGCCAAGCCAGGCATTTGGCAGGCAGAAATACAGTTTTCTGGGATTAAATAGAGGTGTTTGGGGAGGAGGGTTGGTTGGTGGCAGGTGGGGATGAGGGTGGGTTGGATAATTGGGTTAAAAGGATTTAAATGTATTCTATTGTATTTTATACTTTTGATTTTCTAATGTTGATGTTGTAAACTGCCCTGAGTCTCCAGAGAAGGCTGGGGTAAAAATGTAAATAAATAAATAAAATTTAAAATTCCAGTGGCTTGTGGGTCAAAGCTGGCCAAAGCAGGCCACTGTCATGTTTGTTAACACCCAACAGGTGGCTACAATTACGTTTGCTAATACCCACTGTGCTAGAGCATAGTCTATTTGTGTAATGCTGGCATGGAATGGTTACAAATCACCTTGTCTGTCCTAATTTTTTCCCATGGCTATATTCCTCATTTTAATTCTGTCCTTTCTGATATTAATTACAGTGCTGCAGAGGCAAAAATAAATAAATCACCAGTTCATAAAATAAGACATCAGCTTTATTTTAGGCTGCTCATTATAACATCTCTGCTAAAAATATGAATTCAATTTGTAATCTAGATGAAGAATGCACTGTTATTTGGGGGTTTTGTTGAAAGGGGCTTTGTTGAAATAGCGCTTTGCTCTTTTAACTGTCTGTTCAAACACTGATGTTTAAAAAAACCCAACATTAAAAAGTAAACAAAAGAAATGTACAGCAGATTGAATCTTTATTCAGATGCCCTCCCCAGAAATACTGTTCTCTCTCCTGCACATGTGCCAGAACAGCTCTGTTTAGCTCAAAAGATTTCACGTTCCCACCAAAGAAGTTGGTCCAATAAGAATTATCATCTTTAATAAAGCAGAAACCAATATCCAAGCATCTGGAAATTTCACATTCTTTGCATCAGGTCTATCAAAGTAGATACAAACACCACTTTGGTTTCCTCTTCATTTCTTGAAATAAATGCCTATTTTTGGTTATTTCAGTTCCTGGTGTGCAATAGCACACCAAATGAATTCAAAATTGTTGCCAGCACTATTTTGGGAAAGGGCCGCACACATGCAGAATGCCCCCAGCTGCTGAACAAACGTGACAGTGACTGGGGAAGGGGTGGGTACGTGCCGACGTCCACACGGCCTCCCACCCTCTGCACTGCTCAGCATCGCCCAGACCCCTTCCTGATGGGCAGGTGCGGTGGCCCATGAGGCCGCCATGCCTGCCCAGAAAAGCTCTGGTCACTGGCCGGAGTTAGGTAGAGAGGGCCATCATGTCTGATGGCCCACTCTATCATGGTAGGCTTCCCCAGGACCATGGCAGGGCTAACTGCAGGATGTGTGCACCTGAAGTTAATCCTGCCATGGTCCAGGGTATGTTTGTTCTCGCCTGCAGCAAACATCTGGCGGGTGGTAACAAACATGACACCATCGTGGATGGTCACACTGAGGTAAGCGTGGCCACCCGTGGTAGCGTCACTTCTGAAAACACCCTTTGTCTCCATAACTAGAATCCCAGAAGATTTGTGTAAACTTGTTTTTATTATTCTAATATTCCAAAAAGTACAATGCTGCTGTTCATGAGATGATTGTTTAAGCGGTGGCGGCGGTGGCAGCAGCAAAGTAGGTTTATTAAATCTGAGTGTATGTGTCAGATCCTCAGCTGGCATAAATGTGGATATCTGCACTGGGTTCCTTTGAGTTACACCTATTTGCACCAGCAAAAAATATGGACCTACATTTCTTGCATCCCTTTATAGCGTTTTCAGTACAATTATAGAATAGATTTTGCCTTTTTTCTCTATCTGCTGTCTGATCAATTAAATTCTTAGCCAATGTATTTGAAATTGCTTTTCCACTTCATTTATTAACAGTTCTTCCTTTTTTGTAGATTGTCCTCTGTATTCCTGCACAAGGCAGAGAGATAAAAAATCTGGAGCACTGCAGAAAAGAGTGGGTCAGCTGCAGAAAGAAGTAATGTGATGGTACCCAATCCTTCCTACTTTGGCTTAACCCCTCTCTCATTTTGGCCAGGGCAAATGGAAAGAAGCCAAGGCTTTTCTGCATGACACATTCCCCTCTTCCTAGACACACCATTTCGCACATAATAAAAAGCATTAGTTGACATAATGATCCTTGGAGTATCTCCTCAGTGTTGTGGGGGCCTGCTCAAGAGGCATCGTATAACACAGCTGGGGACAGAAGCCAACGAATCAGCCATTCTATTATCTTGGAGTGGTGGATGAGGATTAGCAAGAGGCAGCAGGGATCTGTTTAAGAAAAGCCACAATGAGATCCTCTGTGTGGTATCAGAGGCATTTAGCATAAAGCCCTTGCTTTCAGTAGGTAAGAAGTCACATTCTTTACAAAAGACATAAGCTACTGCCAGTCAAACACTGCTAACAAACAGGACAGCACTCATTGATCCCTTACATTTTAACAAAATTGCCCATTTCCAAGCTTAATGAATCCATCAGAATGGCCTTATTTTAATGTTTTCCATCAAGAAGAAAAAACCACTTTTCCAATTTAAATGCCATTCCCTGAAATCAAGTCAAAATGTTATCGCTCTCTAATCTGCAGACATGCTGATGCATAAAATAATCTGGGGATTTATTGCAGCTTTTAGAGGATAGCCAGCTCGCTGTAAGATTAGGAATGTCTACTTTTCAACTGTTTGTCTCAGTAC
This sequence comes from Sphenodon punctatus, assembly GCA_003113815.1. Taxonomy (NCBI): domain Eukaryota; kingdom Metazoa; phylum Chordata; class Lepidosauria; order Sphenodontia; family Sphenodontidae; genus Sphenodon; species Sphenodon punctatus. The sequence continues at coordinate 2,199,760 of QEPC01008520.1, read as the reverse complement.
CACTTAATCCCTTTGGAGTTGAAAAGGTTGAGCTCTCCCCTTTATTACTCACTCACTTCATTGGCATCAGGAAGATCTTCCACCGTACACTAAACACAGTCATTTGCCATTCTGTTCTGTTCTTAGCTACACTCTTTCAGTTATTATCCGATACTAGTTTTTTCAGGTCACTATATGCCCCACCACATGCACCCAGAAATTTGGGTGTTCATGAGTGGGGGGAGCCCTGTGTGAAGGTCTTGTGAAAGACTGAGGAAGACCCATTGTAAACCAGTGGAGCCAGTTAGGGACACTTGTATGTCTTATTTGGCCTGTTCTTGCTTTGGAATCTGTCTTGGCTGTTGTGAGCTGTATGCACAAGCCTACTTTATATAGCCCATAATAGTTGTTTTTGCAGGGTACTAAGGCAGGCTAGGAATGTAGTATTTTGAGCTTCTTTATCAGCCTGTAACCTTGGTACTAAGTTTACTTAATTGGAAGATGACTCAGGCCAGGGGAAGGCACATCTGCAATATTTAGAACTGCTTAGCACATGCACAGTGTTTGTATAGCGGGTTTGCAGGGTTAAAAATAGTATAAGACAGAGAAACCAGTGACCAGCGTTGGAACTTCACTGCTGGCCACTTCGCAGACTTGCTGAGGGGCGTGGCAGAACCTGGGGCCCACCTGGGGATCATCTCACAGCCGTTGTTGGGGTTCCACGGCTTGCAGAAAGGGATGTGAGATGTTTTCTTTTACCTTTTATGCATTGTATTTAATAAAATAGCTTTCTTGGTCACATTCATCTGAGTCATCACTGAACTGATCCAAAAGAACATGTAAGACAGAAGGATAAGGTTCATGCGCGTTTGGCGAGTGGGCGTGCGTGCATGCTCCCACCTAACACGCATCCCCACTCACCCCCCATGCTTCTCCACTCACAGAGCAACCAGGGAAAACAGAAGTTTCTCCATGCATGGGAAGTGGTTGTGTGCCAATATGCATGCCCCGCCCACCCACTGTGCATGCACTGGTGCACGCATGCCCCCCCCCCCACGGCAAGACCATGTAAAAAAGACCTATGGTAGCATTCCAGAAGCATGAGTCACAGCCGGTTGAAATCAATGATTTTCTAGACATCTCAGTTCCCAACTGCTCCTAATTTGGCACTTATATGAAGCAAACAGACTTTCAAATGTTTTCATCAACTTTTAAATCTTACTACTGAGTCACTTTTGAACGACAGGACAGTATGAGATCTATTAATATCCATAGCTAAATTTTGTATTAAAAATAAATAAATCTAATGATTGGGTGTTGGAGAGAAGATTGCTCTCACAAGAGATCTTGTGAACACAATTAAGAGGAGAAACTTAAAGTTCTTTTTTTTTTTTTGGTCAGGTGGTCAGAAAAACAGAGGACTGCCTAGAGAAGCTAATCATTCAAGGATGTGTGGAAGGAAGGAGGAGGCTGAGAAGATCATGGGTAAAAGGTATAGAACAGTCAGTGGGCAGATATAGTGATTTACCATGCAATACGATTAACAATAAACAGATGTGGCGAGAGATGGTTCATCATGCAACCAAACCTCAAATCAAGGGTGCTTGATGATGCTGCCAGTGGAGTTTACTCACAAGATTAGTCCCCCTGAGTTCAGAACTGGATACTCAAATATTATCCCAAGGTGTTCTTTTTGCAGTCATAGCTATGTGAAATCTATGGTCAAATCACTCTGACAACATTTGGCATTGGATTTCAAGGCTAGACTGTCTTTGATTTGTCATCCATCTCTTTTTACATATATTTTAAGGGGTTAGTCCTTATATGTATATGCAACAAGAGCAGGAATGATGTAAAGTACAAAAGAGATAAAAGGTATAAAGGAAAATGAATGCAGACAGGTGAAGACCTGTAAAGGATTGCAAAGCAGATGCACATGTAAAAGATGAAATGAGACCAGTGGAAGATAATCAAGACCAACAGTACAAACATCAAGGAGAATTATGCATTGGTTGAAAGGAAAAATTCTTACTCCATTGAGGATTTTGTGCATTTGGAGTTTTTTCAAGATCCACCCCACCCCCCACCCCAGATGCTTTTATTTAAACAACCTGGAAGAACTCCCAAACCAGCCCCCCTACCCCAATAAAATTAAAGTAAAAATCCCAAAAGATAGTAGAACGCCTTATTGTTATTAGCTGTTTTGTCTAGTGTAAATAAATCATCACATAAAACCCCTTACTTGTTAATATTTATTAGTTGCTCATCACATTCAGTAAAAGAAACAAGCAGTATTTGTATTTCAGAAGATCACTGAAAAGAAACGTGGGATGCATCAAATGCGTCAAATCTATGCCAAGAAATGTATCCATTTAAAGTGCCGCTTTTCTCTGAACAGGGATTGTTTGAAAGCAGCATCAAGTTACATGCTCATTGTCTTGAAATTCCTTATTGAATGTGTTCAGTGTATAAATATTTTTCAGTGCCAGCCCTGCAAATCCAGTCTGGAATCTGAGTTAATACAAGTTCTTTTCTTGAGCAGTGCCAAGAACGAAAGGGGGGCGAGGGGGGGGGGGAGAGGATACCAGTGATCACCACTCCCTTGAATCACTGAGACTACATCAGTGTGGGGGAACTTTTTCCTCCCAGGAGCCATTTTGAAAATGAGTACAAGCTCTGAAGGCCACATGGAAGTTGGGGGCAGGGCTGCTTACAGGGTGAGCTCAAGAAGAGGAGGGCCCAGATCATGGATTTGTGCCATGGACCTGTTCCTTATCCTTGTGTGCCTGCCCTCATCCCTGCTTGTTTATCCTGAGCTCAGTTTTTCAGTGCTTAGGAGTAGTAAGTATTCAGGGAGCTGGAAAGGGGCCACATAAAAACTAGCCGCAGGCCACATTTGTCCGCGCCCCCCCAGGCCTGAGGCTCCCCATCCCTGTGTTAGCATATGCAACATCCATAAGTTAGAGTTACTGAATTAAGAACAGTAATTGACTATAGAGCCACCATATGGCGCTGCTATGTTTATATGTACATAGAAGGGAGATGGGGTTTTGCAGTTGAACTCCTTTGTGTAACCACTCCTTCTTTCCTTCTCTCTTTTTGTCTCAGGCTCCATTTTGTCTTCTTACTAATTAGATGCAACTAAGGATCTGTGCCTGAAAAAGTCTTAAGTAAAGTTCTGTTTTAAACCTTCAGCTGCATTTGTCCTTACTGATTGCAAATCAGTTATTACTCTGCAACAGGTTATGGGCCCAGACCTCTCCAGAACAACTCTAAAGACTGAAAGTGAGCTGAAAGGAAAAGAGGCCCAAAGGAAACTCCCAGAGGAGGCCTACTAACCATAAGTGAGCAGAAGAACCAGAATCCCAATCGGAGGGGAGGGGAGGGAAGCAAGCATGGCCAGCAGCTCTGAATTAAAGCTTTCAGTCTGCAAGCTGAATAACATAAACTACCAGTTGTGGAAATTCAAAGTAGAAATGCTCCTATCCAAAGATGACCAGTGGGAGGTGATCACCACAGACAGACCTGCAGCAAACCCTGAGGAGTGGGATAGAAAGGACAGGCAAAGACAACCATAAGCCTGTAGTAGAAGATGACCAGTTAATTCACATAAGGGGGGAGGCCACAGCAAAGGGCATGTGGAATGCACTGCAGAAGCTGCATGAAAGGACCAACTTGAACAGTAAGCTGTTTCTCCTAAGGAAACTGTACCAGATGAAAAAGTCTTAAGTAAAGTTCTGTTTGCAACCTTCAGCTGCATTTGTCCTTACTGATTGCGAATCAGTTATTACTCTGCAACACCCTGAACTACGTAAATAGAAATGATCAGAGCCTAGTAAGCTGTTACTCTGGGTGTTTTAGACACAGTAAACTGTTACATTAGGCCTCTGTGGCCGCCATTTATCAGCTCTGCCCGGTGCCACATCATATAGACCAGCAGCATCCGCTGGACACAGTCCACCTGTACACACACACACACACACACCACTATAGAGCTGTAGATCACTCTAGTGACATGCTAGGTGACTGTTAATGACTCTATGGTGCAGAACACAGCAGCAGAAAGAAAAGTGCAGAGGCGTTGTGTGGGTTCACCCTTACAGACAGACAGCAGAGCCGTGTTTGGCCACTGTCCCAGGTTTTGCTGGCTTGCTCGGTGTGACGTACTCCTGGATCTTGGGAAACACGCCGTGCTGGGTTGCCCCAGAGATGCCCCAGCCTGCTCCATGTTGTACATCAGGTAGGCGCCCTTTACACAGACTGGTAAACCCAGAGGTCATGGGGCATTCGTGGGCAAATTCGGAACTGCCGTCTGTATGTTTATGCCCACTGGCTCTTGATCCTGGCACTCCATCTTGATTTTTCAGGGCACTTAAAGTGTGTGCTTTTTAGAACTGAAATGAATATCTGTGGCGAATAGCCTATCTAACAATTTTGCCAGCTTTGAGTTCGGTCTGATGAAGCGGATACAAACTGCTATTTGGTTCTTGCTTCATTTTGGTTATTTCAGTATTTTGGTTTAGTTTTTTTGATATTTCAGATACTTTATTTCAGTACTATTAGCTGGTTTGTAGTAAGAGCACCCAATAGACAACTCCATAAACAGAATTGTTAAAAAAATAATTAAAATACTAAAATGAAATATTGGAATAAGCTGGTGCTCAGAACTTTCATGGATGCAGCCTCTTGTAAAGCCTTTTCTGTACTGGAAATTCCAACATCTCTACTGATTAATAAATTCATTTTCATTCAGACACTTAAAAAAGTTAAATTTTGTGTTAAAATTGCATAGTTGGTTTGGAAATCCAGAAATGAAATGTAAGTGGTTATACTGTAATAAATAATTAACTCATTAAGGCATTTGAATGAAAATGAATTTATTAATCAGTAGAGATGGTGAACTGGTAGGAATTTTTTGTTGTTGATATTATAATGTGGATGGTATTTAAGGAAGAATGAGAGTGATGATTGTTGAGAAGACATTGATATAGACAGAGTTCTTAATGAAAGGTATGAGACTGAGTACTATTGATGTCGTTTAAAAGTATGTATTATAATAGTAACATATTTTTAGGTGGTAGAGTAGTGAAAATCATTGTCCAGCCTAAGTCACAGCTTCCCCTCAGGGTGGGGAGCAACTTTTGTGATAATTTGGCGAGTGTGCAACGGGAAACACCCAACTGCAAAGGGGCTCTTTCTCCCTCCCTCTTCCCCGGCTGCTGCTTCCTCTCCCCTCAGTGACTCCCTCACGATGCTGCTGGCCTGTCCCCTTCTTCTCCTGGGATGATCAGGAGCAACATCAGACTGAGTCTTGGGGGGCAGATGCCCAGCCTGCTGTGCAAGCACATTGATCTAAGACTTCCCCAGTCAGCCAGCAAGAGAAGGAGCGGGCAGGCCGGCAGCAGCGCAGCCGATCCCCACCTCCCAGTGGCCTCAACCACCACCCAGAATGAGAGGGGAGCTGGGGGCACAACCCAGGCACTGCGCCCTTTTCCTGCCCTCGGGCTCGGCAGGAGAAGGTAGCCTCATCCTGCTGTGTCTGCTCTTGCTTGGCACTGGGACGCTGGGCTGAGCCCAGCAGCTCAGAATCCCGAAAACGCAAGCTGACCCGTTCAGAGCAGTCTGGCTGCTCTACTGGCAGCTTCTTTAGGTGGCTGGTTCTTGACCCAACCTGACCTCCCACCCACATCTAACCCGGCCCCAATGAAACCTCCCCTCCCAGATCTGAGCTGTCCCCCTGCCTTATACATGGGTGTCTGAAGTGTTAAAACAGTGAAACCACATTGTACAAATGACATATATGTGACATTATGCCACCTATCTCTAACAAGCATAGTTTCCCTGCCCACCCCCTGCCAGCCATTCCTACCTCCCCACCCGAGCTACCCTGCCAGCCATTCCTACCCCCCTGTCCGAGCTGCCCTGCACCCCCCACCAGCCATTCCTACCCTCGTCTGCAGTCTTCCTCCACCCCTCCTTGGCAAATACAGATCGGTGTGCAGGTGTTATCCCGGTCCTCCACCAGCCAATACCAGAGATGCTTTTACCATGATAAGAGAGAAAACGTACATGCACGACTGAAGGATTTCTTCCATTCATTTAAATATAATCATTTTTTCTCTCTAACGTTTTATTAACACCACCATTCCATACCAAAATTCACCAGTGATTGCTTGACGGCGAACTTTTAATTTTCTATTTCATTCAGTTTTACTAAAGACCCCAAAATAAAGAATAAATCCTCTGCAAAAGATTTCAGTCACAACCCGGAAGTGCAGGTAATCAATAGTCCCATGTTAGAGATAGGCAGAGATTGAATGAGTACTGTGTCTCGCCCTAACTAATAGAGGCAATATTGCGTCTCTATCAAATTCCTGTCTAGGAGCATGGGAACCAGCAGCGGAGCCAGGAGGGATACAGGAAGAGAGCAGCAGGGGCATGACAAACTGCCTCCTGACCCTCAGAATAGTTAAGGGATGGGATATTAAAAGGAACTGGTGGCTGACAGACCCGGAGTCTTCTTGAGGACCCAGCAGCAGTGCCTGACAGGCTGGGCATAAGCCCTACTGGGGGTGGGGACAGTTGACTCTTACTCTCCTCCACATTAAATCCACCAATAATGTGACAGTCATGGTGGTTGTGACTCTTTGATAATAGGTTTGTATTGAAAACCCATTCCCTAGGACCAAGGGTGGGGAACCTCTAGCCTTGGTCCGCTTCCTTTTAAATGTTGCCCTTTGTAGCTGCTCAGCAGTACTGCTTTAAATGCCCCACCTTGCTTGATGGGCAGGCCTACTACAGAAGGTTCCTATGGCTCTGCACAATGGGAACAAGCAGCACCAGCACAAAGTACATCTTTCAAGGGGCAGTTCCCCGAGTTCTGCCTCTTGATGAAAGGAGTAAAGCTGCTCCCCAAAGACGGCTCACTTGAATAGTTAACATGGCACCTGAATGAAAATGACCTCTCCCATCTCTGTCCAAGTTGATGGACAACCAGGACTAGAACCTAGCTTACGTTACCTTGGCTTTTTATCTTCCTTCCCACCCTAGCAACAGACTTTGATGAGGAGCCGATTAGTCTGAAAAGAAAGTGTTATTTTTATGCAACTCCCTTCCTAAACAGAGCTTCACTTTAAAGGTAATTGGCGTTCGTAATGAGAGGATGGTAGTTATGTCACACCACAATATCTCGCTACAGCCTGCTGAAAAACAGGGGCATTACAGAAAAAGGAGAGGATAATAAGAAGTCAGAGTCTGCCATCACTTTCCCCTCCTATTAGAGTACTGAAGGGAATTGTTTAGCTCCTTTCTAAGTGCATTTACTGGAAAGCCTGGGCAGCATTGTGATTTCATTGTAAAGAGAGGAAAAAAATGGTCTGATGCATTGTCAGGAATCAGATTATGAAATTCAGCTGTTGCCATCAACTTCTTTCCCAACCATGAAGCTTATGGCAGTTCCTGTTATTCACCTAGACTGCTATTTTTCCTAGTGCTGGTTTCTTAAAGCTAAAAGCGGCCCATCTAAAATCTAAGGTTCAGTAGCACAAGGATAGCTTCTTCTGCAATCACTTCTCAAGAGACACAACACTTATCAAAAACAAGTTGGTCTGTGGTCCAGTTCAATTGCAAGGTTGCCAGCTCTTCATTTATTGAGGTTGACATGTAATAAGGCCTTCAAATTATTGCATTCATAAACAGTGTTCGCTATAGGATTTAATTGTAGAGGGAAAAAAAGATTAAGGGCGCTTTTAGACGTGACACCAGGCTTGCGGATTTAAATAATCCAGCTTTTGAAAAGTCGCATGAGTGGCATTTAGATGTGTGGCCATCATTGAAAACCACCATTTGTGCATTCTTTATAAACCACATTGGTAAAACCTCAGTATCGAGGTTTTACCAATGTGGTTTCAAAGGAATGTGCAAGCAGTGGTTCTCAATGGCGGCAGTGGTGTGCCTAAACACCGCCCGTGCAATTTTTCTAATGGCAGATTATTTAAATCCATCGGCCCGTCTAAAATGGGCTAAGTGTTCAAGCAAAACTCAGAGAATGAACGTGCATAGTACAATGGCAATTACATTTACTCGCTCCTCAAGAGAAATGACACCAGACTATATTTCTGACTAATTATGCAGGCCTAAAAAAGTAGCAGAAATAAAATATTGTTATTTAGGCAGTTCCATAGTTCTCTCGGCTCCACATAAGAAGTCTTCAGCAAAAAAACAAATGAAAAACCTTTAGTGCCAACTGAAGCTTACAGCTTGACTGTTCAGTAGCTGGAATCAGCATGGCCCACTGTTTGAAGAGAGTGATAAAATACTAATTCTCTAACTGTGTATCCTTAGAACCATATATCAGGAATACATGTATATACAGTCAAAAACAACTTGCAAAGAAGAGGAGAAAGAGAATTGGGTAGGCATGCAGCAACAAAACGATATTGTATTAAATGCAAGGGAAAAAGAGTGTTAGGCCATTTTTAAACGGGAATGGCTGGGGGGCGGATCTGTGTGCGCCGTGTGTTGCGCACATGCACCTCTGGTGGATGGGTGGCTTAAATGGGCCAGGATGGTTGCGCACTGAATGTGGACCCCTACCCACGCACTGCCCACTCTTGCCCCCACTCAGAGCATCCTGGATTTCCCCCCAGTGTTCTGTGCATGGGCAAGTGTCGGCGGTGCATGGGTCACAGGAGCGCATGCCCACCCATGCCATCTTCACACAGATGCTCGGGTGGTGGGTGGGGGTGGATGGGCATGTCCCATCTAAAAAGGGCCATAGTTACACTATAACAATGAAATGAGAAGACTGCTTTCAGTGCAAAACTAATTACATTGGTGATAACCGTTATCAAGCAGAACACAGGGCAGAACAGAAGAGGAGCAGAGAAGGAAAGCAACAAAGTTCTAAAGTGTTTCCAATATCCTACCTCCAGAACATCTATCAACACATTCTCTTCAGGCTGCTTAGTACTCCTGACGTTCTCTAGTAGGATGGAGTAGTACACGCCTTGTGGGTCAGACTGGTAGAGGTTGTATGTGTCTGTTTGATACCATTCCTGAACAGCCACAAACACTTGGTTTTCATCAGTGCTGATAATCTGCAAGTCCTACAGGAAAGGAAGAGACAGATCCAAGGTGAGTCACAGTCCAGAACTGGCAAAAGTATTGGGATACCCATGCAATAAAACAACAAACCAGTCATAAGCATTAAATATACACACACACACACACACACACACACACACACGTATTCTGCATTTGTTTAGCCTATAGATTTGACTTTTCTCATGGCTGAAGAATGTGACCCAAAAGCTTGCACACCAAATGCAATGAGATAATCTTCATTGAATTTAAATTTAATTTTGCTAGCTTTTGACACTCATGACCAGTTTGTTATTTGTCCCACAGGCATACTGACACCTTTGTGTGTGTGTGTGTGTGTGTCTCTCTCTCTCTCACACACACACACACACGTGCGTACGTGTATATGTACACATGTATGTATGTATGTATGTATGTGTATATACACACATACATATACATATCTATATATGTAGATATAGCTAAAATATATTTAAAATAAAAAGTCATCAGAATTTCAAACATTTAAATACAAGTTCCACAGGTTAATTGTACGAATGCACGATGTTATTATAGTATAAAGACCCATGCATTAACATCCTTACAGAACATAGTCCAAACCACATCTGCTGTCTTGAGGGCTCTGAACTTACACAATTTACTTTTAAAAATATTTTTATAGCACAGCATGCAGAAATGTGCACTCAAAGAAAGATGTACAGAAATCCCCCTTTTATTGCACCTCTCTTTATTAAAACTATTATATTCCAATATTAGTTCTAATTTGAAGAAATTGTAATCTGGGAGTGGGGGTAAGGGGTGGGGTGGGACTAAGCAGATTTAGGGCTTAGTCCTCTGAAGTGCTGAGTCCCTGAAATCTAAGCAACTTCTGTGGGTTCTCAGCACCTTATAATGTAAGAGGGGTTTGACCCCTTGCTAGAATGAACTTGAACTAATAATTACATTTAGCAGGACTTCTAAATGTCAGCCGTGAAAGGGTTAATTGATAAGCTAATGTGTAAGGGGGAAAAGTGTTGATTCAAGCTAGGCAATGTTATTGTTATATCTAAACTCAGGGCCTGCAGCCACACTACCTCAGGCTGTGATCTCTGCAGATCCCACAAGCCAAGCATTCATTCTTCCATTATTTCATGCTTGGACTATCGTAATAGCTTTTTTGCCTGGCTCCCTGTTTCGTGTAACCGCCTTCTGAAAACTACTCAAAGTCATGCTGCTTGGCAGCTTCCAGTCCAAACCTGGGCATTACTTATTCATTATCATTGGCTGCCTAGTAAAATGAGAATTCCAGGGTTCTTTCATGAATGTTAAAAATCCCCAACGTTCTAGCACATTCCTCATAAGCCAATTTTTAAATTCCCTCTTCCAGCATTTGTTCATACTTATCTACATAGCACAAACAATGTGCCTGGCACTAAACAGTTGTGAATCTAAGAGACAGGTCTCTAGCACGAGTGACTTACAATCTAGGATGGCCAATGGGAGGGTAACAAATGGTAGCGGCACATAGGAAGAGACAGGGATACACTCATGATGTTGAGAAGTTGAAGGTGCTCTGTGGCAGAGTGGAGTCGCAATAGGGCTGCGGGCCCTTTAAGAGTTGCAGAGTGGGGAGGTAGCCATGCCCACTCTTGGATATATAAGAGAGGACAAATCAGAAGAACGGCAGTTGCCACCTGGGCACAGAAGCAGGCACATCTCTGCTGGAGAACTAAAGGAGACATGGAGCAGACCCGAAGAGCTTAGTTCTGAGGAATTGCGAGTTGGATGTGTCAGCCTGCCGGAAGATTGCTACCTGGCCAGGCTGGGACTCATTATAAAGACTGGTATATATAATGGAGACCGAGTATATGGACTATGCGTGTGTAAATAAAGAAGTATTGCTAATTCCCTAAAGTGAGTCAGACTTGTGGGCCCTAATCCTGACAACACTCAACCACGGGAAGACCATCCCCTGCTACATGCACACACTTGGCTTAGTTACAGGGGACGAGGGGCATCCTAAGGATACACAGTCCTAAACAAGGAATCTGTGGGGCTGAGGATGGGGTAAAATACTTAAATGCATGGCTGGTAACTCTCTCCTCCATTTCTGCATCCCAATGTTTATGCACATTCAAGCTCTTCTGTGGTGGAATTCCTTAGCTAAAATCATCTTTCCCGATTCTCACTCCAGCTATGTTATTCCTTGAGTGGAATTTCTCACCTGGATTCCCAGCTTATAAATCATTTTCACCTCTTGCAACATGTCCGCTCTCACACCTTCATCTTCCACCGCCTTTCTTTCCTCCGTCCATGAGTCATGCCTCACTGCTTCTTTCATCTCCCACTCTCACCATCATCCCTTAATCTTCTTCAGTGACACCATCTGAAATGCCCTCTCTAGCTGTGCCTGCTACCCACCCTTGTACTTCAATTAAACCTTTGCTTCCAAGGCCATTCTTCTACAAAGACTGCTAAACATCAGCAACCATTAAAAAAAGAGACGGGATACTCAAGGACCATCCTGCTCATCCAGTGTCCTCTATGTCTTCTTTGTTTGCAGGTGGCAAACTCTCTAAGGTAAGGGTAATCCCTTCCTTGTATAGCATTAAATACTCAGTACATAACAGTACGGAGTCAGAATTAGGACCCAAGCTCTAACTCATTCTCACTGCAAAGGCATGGGGTAGTGGTTTCCAAATTTCTTCACAGATGAAACTGTCAAACCCTCAAATTTTTTTGCAATCCATCATGCACCTTTTGGAGAAGGCCATGACTTAGCACATACTTGCAGGCAGGTTCTGGCCAGAAAAGGTGCCTTAGAATCATGTCTTGGCTCCTCCTCCCTCAAGAGATAGCCATAGTGAACTGGTAAAGACCAAAGCTCAGTTTGCTGTAATTGGGACTGGTCCCCTCAATAGGATTACCACCTGTCCCTAGGGGTGTGCATTTCATTTTCATTATGTAACAAAAAACTAAAAATGTTATGGGAAAACACTGAAAAATGTATTTCCTGATATAACTTTTTTGTTTCTTATTCAATTTTGATTAAACTTGGGGAGATTGTACCCCCACTGGAGGGCACTGTGGGTAATTTTAGATGTGACAGACCCGGAGACCAGCCACGCTCAATCACGGACTGGGATCCGTTTCGGATCCTGGTCAGGAATCGGGCCGGCCGTCCTTTAGACATGCCGGCCCGATTCCGGAGGGGGATCGGGGAGGGGGCGGGGCTGCGCGGCATGATGTGCAGCTGCACAGCCCCACCTTCCATGCTCCCCCAGCCACCTACCCTCTGGGAGACGGGTGGGCGCAGTGGTCAATTCGGCCACTGCATCCGATCCCATTCCGTGGTCAGGACCACAATCCAGCTGGGCTGAAGGTAACAGACATTACCTTCGGCCCATCCTGGATTGTGTCCAATCCAACCACAGTTGGGGCCCGATCCCACCATGATTCTGAACCTCCAGGCGGCCGGAGGTCCAGAATCGTGGTCAATTTGATTCCCGCCAGTGATTCACTGTGGTGAACATCTGGGGGGGAGCAAATAGACGTTATGGGACAAACAGCCACCACAGGGGAATCACTGTCGTTGACTGTGGTCTTGTAACGTCTAAAATTACCCTATGTGTACCACATCATCAACCTCTCCCTCTCTACTGGCTCTTTCCCTTCTGCCTTCAAACATGCCACAGTCTCTCCTATTCTCAAAAAGTCCACTCTTGACCCCTCTGACCCTTCTAGCTATCGTCCTGTCTCACTCCTTCCTTTTGCTTCCAAGCTGCTTGAACGTGTTGTCTACTCCCGCTGCCTTGACTTCCTATCCTCCAACTCCTCCCTTGACCCCCTCCAATCTGGCTTCCGCCCCCTTCATTCTACTGAAACTGCTCTCGCTAAGATCACCAACGATCTTCTGGTGGCTAAATCTAAACGTCTCTATTCCATTCTTGTCCTCCTTGATCTCTCTGCTGCCTTCGATACTGTTGACCACTCACTCTTGCTGGATTCCCTTCACTCCCTTGGCTTTTGTGGCTCTGTCCATAACTGGTTCTCCTCCTACCTCTCTGACCGCTCCTTTAATGTGTCTCTCTCCAACTCCGCCTCCTCCTCCTTCCCCCTCTCAGTTGGTGTTCCTCAAGGCTCTGTTCTTGGCCCTCTCCTCTTCTCGATCTATACCTCATCCTTAGGCAAACTCATTGCCTCCCATGGCTTCCAATACCACCTCTATGCTGATGACACTCAACTCTATCTCTCTACTCCCTCTCTCTCTCCCTCTGTTCAAGCTCGTCTCATCAACTGTCTCTCTGACATCTCTACCTGGATGTCTCAACGTCAACTCAAACTCAACATGGCTAAAACTGAACTCCTTATCTTCCCCCCTCATCCTTCCTCTCCTTCCTCACTGTCAATAACTATTGATGGAGTCACCATCCTGCCTGTCCCCCAAGCCCGTAGCCTAGGCTTCATCTTTGACTCAGCCCTTTCTTTTAAACCCTACATTGACTCTGTTGCTAAATCCTGTCGCTTCTCCCTCCATAACATTGCTAAGATTCGCCCTTTTCTCTCTGTCTCGTCTGCCAAAACTCTTGTTCATGCTCTGGTCATCTCTCGCCTCGATTACTGTAACCTCCTTCTCACTGGCCTTCCCCGGTCTCACCTTTCTCCCCTCATCTCTGTCCAAAACTCTGCTGCCAGGGTCATCTACCTCGCCAGTCGCTTCGACCATGTGCAGCCCCTCCTCTCTTCGCTTCACTGGCTTCCCCTTCCTGAACGAATCCTGCACAAGCTCCTAGTCTTCACCTATAAAGCTCTTCACAACCTTGCTCCCCCCTACCTCTCTGCACTTATCGCCCTCCATACTCCAGCCCGTGCACTTCGCTCCTCCTCTGTCCCTTCTCTCACCCTTCCACGCCTTCCCTGCTCCCCTAAGCGCCTTCGTCCCTTCTCACTTGCTGCCCCCCATGCCTGGAACTCCCTCCCTGTCCACATCCGCCTTGCCCCCTCCCTTCATACCTTCAAATCTCTCCTTAAAACTCACCTCTTTCGCTCTGCTCTGTCTGACTCTTTATCCTGCTGAGCCACTATTCCTATACCTACGATCGGTTTACCCTTATCCTTGCAACATGGACCTGCCTGCTGTCATTCTCATCGTAACCAAGCCAAGTACGTGCACTTGAGACCTCGCATCTTCATGAATGTTAGACCCCTTGTCTCTCCCTCTGTTCCCCTTCCTAAGTCTCTCCCCCAGCTCCTGTCTCTCAGATTGTAAGCCCTAGGGGCAGGGACCGTGTCTATTTTATTACTTTGTAAAGTGCCAGGTACACTGGTGGTGCTATATAAATGTTTGTTAATAATAATAATAATAATAATAATCCAAAAGAACTGGATAAAAGGAACCAATTTTAGAAGCAATTGAATGTTGTGATTTTAAGAAATGCTCCGTACACATTCCTGGCTACACCTTTTCTATCTTCCATCCAATTTGCATGAAACCTGGAAAGATTATGTCCCTCCACAAGTGTACCAAGCCAACCACATTTCAGAAAGATTGGATGTGTTCTGATGTTATAAGCTATTAACTTGAAAATACATTTCTGGCTGTAACATTTTTATATTCCATCCTGTTTACAAATAGTTCGGCAGACATTTATCACACACATTCCCTGTCATCTCTGCCAAATTATGGGCCAATTTGATAAAGGGACCCAATTCTATAAGCCATTTAAGTTGTCCCTTTGAAGACCATTATTCAGATAAATAGCAGGACAAGCAGTGCCAATCAGAAGCAGGCACCTGGCATGGCAGGGGGAGGGAGGCTGTAGGAGGGAGGATGGGGATAAACTCAACAGACTGACAGACACATTCACTAGCCAATTACTGCATGCCTCCAGCTTTACAGAACCAATTGGTGGTGGCTTCAAGGCAGGCATAGGGGGCGGCCCTCAGGCGGGCATAGAAGGGACATAACTGGGTCTTTGGGGATAGCATCCCAGAAATCAGGAGACATAGGTGATTTCAGATGTTACGGCTGGGCACTTTCACCATGGGCTACGGGGTGGTTCGAACCACTGTCAGGGGTGAAGGGGGGAGCCAACAGATGTTCCCCCCTTCGCCCCCGGCCGTGTGGACCGCCAAACCACGGCCCATGGTGAAAACACCCGGCAGTAACATCTAAAGGGGCACCCCCCTCATGGAGGGGGTGGGGCCGCACGATGTAGCATGCGGCTGCACGGCCCCGCCCCCTGCGCTCCCTGGCTGCCCGCCCTCCCCGAGTCAGGCAGCCGCAGAGGCCTATTCGGCCGCTGCCGTCAGGACCCTGGAACGTGGTGGAGGTAAGGTAACAGACATTACTTTTCCTTCACCGCATTCTGGATTCCCCCTAACCACGCTTCGTTTGCCACCATGGTGCGGGAGAACAAAGCGTGGTTAGATTCACCACAGGGAGTGGTTGACTGAGGTGAACATCTGGATGTGCACAAACAGACGTTCACCTCCATTCTCTCACACACACACACACACACACACACACACACACACACACACAGACACACGCGGTTAATTGAGGTTGACTGTGGTGATTTGAGACAAACATAACGTCTGAAATCACCCATAGTTTACACATCTAGGCTGGCCAATTATCATCACAATCACATCCTGCAGCACTGTGGCAGAGGACATAAGAGAATCGCTAATGGCTCTTTCATAAACATATGCTTCTGATTTCCCAGTAATAAGTGGGGGAGAAAAGTTGGGATGGTCACAGCAAAGAATGAGGCTATTTGATTGACATTTCTGCTGACCAGTTGGCATCACAAACTGATCTTATACCACAGTGACACGTAAGAGAACCCCTGGCATAGGCTCCTTCTCTACATATGCTGTGCAGGCATATACAGTTGGAACCCTTTATGACATCTTTCTGATATTTTGCATAGACAATCCTGAAAGTGTGATATACTGTCCTGCCAAATTTCATGTACACTGTTTGGACTACAAAGATGTTACAGCCAGACATAGATTTATAGGTTCATTGCTTATACCACCAGGACCCTTTATCCAATCCTTCTAAAATTTGGCAAAGACAGTACACATGGGAAGGGGTATAAACATGCCAGGTTTCATCCACATTAGATGGGAGGCAATGAAGTTACAGCCAGGAATGTATATGCAGATGTTTGCAAAATAGCATAATTCAACTGCTTGAAATCAGATTCCTTTATCCAATCTTTATAGAGTGTGGTACATATAATGCATTCCATCGGAGGTATAATCCCTCCACGTTTCATCCAAATATAATGAAAAACAAAAAGGTTACAGCTCAATTTTTTTCCCCCATTGAGACCAATGGAAAATGAAAATGAAAACAAAAATTTGATATTTATAAAAACGAAAATGAAAGATTTAAATAAGAAAAACAAAAATGAAAAACGACATGGGTCCCTGGTGCACACCTCTACCTGTTCCAAGGCTTTGACCTGAAGAGGGCAGGGTCATGCCAAGCAGGGCAAGGGTTCTCCCAGCACCATGCCCCTACAGAGCACTGTGACATCATGATGCTCTACAGGGGACAGAAAAGCTTATTTCCCCTTGCACCCTTTATTACCTGGTACCACCCTGTACATCTCCTCGAAGCCCTGTTTTCTCCGGGTTAAACCCAGAAAAAATGTCTTTTTACTAGAGATGGGCGAACAGATCGCGGTTTGGGTTCGGCCGTTTGGTTCGGCTGCGTTCGGTTCGTCCGTTCGGTTTGGCAGTTCGGTTCGGCCGTTTGGTTCAGCAGTTCGGTTAGTTCGCTGGGTTCGGCCGTTCGGTTCGGCCGTTTGGTCGATTGCTTCGGCCATTCGGGAAATGTTGTTATGGGTGTTTTTGTTGTTTTTTATATGGTTTTTTGGTTTTTTATTGGGTTTCATATGGTTTTCTTTTGTTTTTTATTTGGGTTTTTTGTTTTTATATGGGTTTTTTAATTTATTTTTTTATCAAATATTATATCTATCTATCTACACTAAATCTAACTGCTATTAGCGATTCTAAATGCTATGAACTAAATGGATTATCTAATAAGTACACACGGCTATTCCTACAAACACTAAAACTAAATCACTAACGCTATCTCTATCACTAAGCTAGCTCCTACAACTACTATCCCTAACCTAACTATCTCTCGATATATATATATCTATCTATCTATATATATTGGATGGGGGGGGGAATCACAAACAACACAAGGTTTCAGTTTAAGGTTTAAGTTTCGTTTCAGTACAAAACTGAAATGAAACTTAAAGCAATCTAATAATCCTACTCAACGCCTGCTGTTCAGGAACAGTGACTAGCTCAGAAGGTGTTGGGAAG
>QEPC01008520.1:2155032-2181297 GCA_003113815.1 Sphenodon punctatus | reverse complement strand
CAGCCCTACTAGGCCTTCCAGTGAAACCCGGAAGTTCACCGGAAGGCCTAGTAGCGCTGAAGCCGGCAGCCACAGCTAGCACTGAAGCTGCCGGAGTTGGACCGCCACCGCCGCCCGGAGCGCAAGGTAGGCGATCCCTGGGTGGGGAGGTAGGGTGATCCCTGGGTGGGGAGGGAGTGTGTTAAACCACCCACCACCCTAGGGATCACCCTAGTACCTGCTGGTGCGGGCTCCGGGTCACCGGCGGCGGCCTGGAGCCCACACTAGCAGGGACTTCAGGGGGGAAATGTTTTTTTAAAGCCAGACTGGGCAGGGTGGGTGGGGGGTGCCCCCCCTTCCACCCGCACAGTCTGGGAGGGGGGTGGGTTTTTGTGTTTTTTTTTCATTGATTTCAATGGGGACAGTTCCCCATTGAAATCAATGGAACAAATTCGGTACTGGTAAACTGGTACACAGATCTGGCAATCCGGTTTAACCGGTAAATCTGGTAGCCGGTATTTGCCCCGATGTCCCACCCCTAATAAATGACCACCAAGGGTGGTTAAAGGGTGGTTAGCGTCATGTCTGTTTTCACCCTCTGACTCAGATCTGGCCACTGTCATCCATACTTTCATCACCTCGAGGCTAGGTTACTACAACATGTTCTATGTGGGGCTGCCCTTAATGACTGTTCGGAAGCTGCAGCTGGTGCAGAATGCAACGACTTGGCTCCTTTCAGGGACGACAACTCACCAGGAGCACATTACACCTGTACTCCGAAGTCTGCAGTGGCTACCTATAGCTTTCCGGGCACAATTCAAGGTGCTGGTTTTGATCTTTAAAGCCCTAACTCTAACCCTACGGTCTGGGTCTGATATATTGGAAAGACCATCTATACTACCATGTCCCTTTGCAGACCCGAAGGTCAGCCAGGGGCACCTTCCTGTGCATTCTGTCTGTTCCCTTGTTAGCAGGGCAGGCGTGTGTGTGTGGGGGGGGAGCGTTCTCTGTTGCTGTCCAAATATTCTAGAACTCCCTTCCCAAGGAGGTTTGCTTGAGCCCGAGCTTGGCTATCTTCTGGAGGCGGTGCAAAACCTTTTTATTTGGAAAAGCATTTGGCAGGCAAGGATAAGTTGGGTTTGACTGGGGTTCTGGGTGAGGTTGTGGGGGAGGATGGGGGTTTGAGAGGAGGGTGGGTTTTTTGTATGAATTTTAATGTTTTTAACTGTTTCTTTTTGTGAGTGTGTGGATTGTGAGCCACCCTGAGGGCAGCATAGAAATTCAATAAATACATAAATAACATTTTCTTTGGAGGACATCAGAGCGAACTTCCACCTTTCATTAATTAAACTTTATAATATCTGTCTCACTTATTTTTCTAGTAGGAAAACTGGGTGATTGAGGTTGTACAACGAGCTAGAGATGACTGTGCTGAAAAAAAAAAATGAAATAGAAAATGGCATCCTGAAAAGGGTTGACTGATGAAATAGCTGATACTGCCACGGTCAACTCTATTTTGACATTTGAGCAACACTCCAGATCCTCTTCAAGCTAGGAAAGACAGTCTTCAAAATTTATTTTATTTTTTTTGCCAGAAAGCATTGGTCCAAGCAATCATTGATATTTGCAGCCGGCTTTCAAATAAAAGAGCAGAGAGAATTGACTTTGTAAAATGCAATGCAGTTCACACACCCGTCCCAGAAACAGACCCTGCAGAGCATTCCAGTCATGAAAATAAAACTGAAACTAAGCGACACATTCAATGGGATCCAAACTTTCAAGTGTTGAAATACAATAGATGTCAGTGGTGAGAATTGGCAAATAGCTGATCAAGTCTAGGTTATGTTTCAAATACCACAACCCCACCCCTACACACTCTCTTTGTGCGCCACCCTCCCGTCGTCTTTGCATGAAACTTTGAATTTGGTTTAAACAGAATATACTCAATAGGTTTAACCTTTTTTGGGATTCCCAAATTCAACTCTAAAAAACTAACTCCACACTGCTAAGACTGAAGCTTAAAAGGTGTGGTCCTAGCTCTGGTCCTAACCAGGAGGTGTGGTCTCATTTCCAAGAAGCTAATTTAATGTAACAGCGTAGTTTAATCCACTCTATCCCCTTCGCCTACCAGACCTTCTTTGTTCTCTGTGATAGGAGTCAGTAAATGAAATAAGAATGGAGAGTGAGAGATTGAGTGCTGACATGGACATGTTACCCCCGGGTTGACCGGTCCATGTACAGGCGCCCACCAGATGTGCAAAGTGGAGCAGGCTGTGCCTGCTCTGGACCAGCCCCGCTAGCAGCACTCCGGAAGATCCCAGAGCACACCGTACAAAGCGGGCCAGTCAAACCCAGGGCAATGGCCAAAAGCAGAGCTGCTGCCCATCTGTTGGACGGACCCAAGCTTCAACTCCACGCCAAGCCAGCCACTGCTCCAATTAGAACCAAGGAGTTGTGGCCACCAGCCTAGAGTCAAGTAAGCAGCTGCAACTCTATGGTGCCAGGGATTGGGGGCAATGCGAGCAGACCACAGCCCAGGGAAACCATTGGTCCATAGAAAGAGCTGCAAGGGGCATCCTACCATGCCCCTTTGTGGCCCCTATGGTAGGCTGGGGCGCCCTCCTGCGCATTAGGCTATCTTCCGGAGGTGGTGCAAAACGTTTTTATTCAGGAAAGTGTTTGGCAGACAGGGATAGGTGGTGTTTGTGCTGGGGGTTAGGGGAGGGGGTTGTTGTGCAGGTACTGGGGTGAGTGAGAAGGTGGGTGAGATGGTGTAGGGTTGTGGGGTATGTTTTTATATTTTGGTTGTTTTTTACTTGTATTTTATATATTGTAAGCCGCCCTAAGCTGCCATTGGCGGGAAGGCTGGGGTAAAAATTAAAACAAACAAACAAATAAATAGGCAGATGCAAGGATGCAGCCCCGGAGCAGCTTGGGGCAGGCAACCTCCGTGTTTGTCTGTTTACACCCACTGTCCCATGTTTGTCTATGCTGCAGTATTTTTAGCCATTTTTACACGGATGCCCCACGTGTGGGCAGGTGTGCAGTGGGGCACCTGTGTAAACGGCGTGGGGGTGGGTGGGGTGTTCATCTGTGCAGACAGCATGGGGGGGGGTGCATCCACGCTCCCAACGCACACCCATCTCCACCTATCACCCACCCACGGAGTCATCCAGCAAACCGGAGGAGTCTCCGTGGGTGGAGATGGGTGTGCGCCTGTTCCCACGTGGGAATGGGCACGCACCCACCTCCACCAACCACAGCAGCACAGTCATCCCCCCACCCACTGCTGCCCATGTAAAAAGGGCCTTTCTGTGTTCTACCATTCTACCTTCTTTTAAGGCACCAGTGATTTAATTGTATATGCCTGACTCCACAGGCAGGTTAGGCATTTTACCAACCCAGGCCAGGGGTGGGGGAACCCTGCCGGCCCCTGGAGTGACCTGTGAGCTAGATGGGAGACGTGGGGTGGGGGGATCACTGGCGCAGGGCACTCTGGGGACATGGGAAGGGATCACCAGGATGGGGCACAGTGGAGCCACTGGGGTAGGGAGGCAGGAGTGAGGTGTGTGGGGATGCCAGGGGGAGGTGAGACAGGGCCTACCTGAATGCAGCACCAGGACACAAGACAGTGGGGCCTGGCAGGCCTTCCAAAATGCTCCTCAGGTGGGTGGGGCAGGACTTGCCCACATCACAGAGCTGGAAGGGATCTCAAGCGCCATCTAGCCCAGCTCCCTGCACCACTGCAGGACCTTCCACACTCCAACCCTCTGCACAGAAAAATCCCACCAATAGCTACAAGTAGAGACTGGGACCAACCAGAGCACACTGATGCCTGAAATAACACAACAATTTTAGAAAAAGAAAGGTGGTGGGTCACCAAACAGGTGACCCACCGCTACACTGCAGGGAAAGGCCAAAAACCCTCTCAGAGTCAACTGCCAATCTGCCCAGAGGGGAAATCCTCCCCGACCCCATATATGGCGATCAGTTAGACCCTGAGCATGTGCACAGACCCCACCAGCCAGGCACCTGATATACAATTAATGTACCCAAGCTTCAGAATGCCCCAAGAGTCCCACCTCCAGCTGCAGACAGCTCTGATGCTTTGGGGAGGGGACATATTGGGAGGGTGGAGAATTCCCCCTGTAGCGTCAAATAAAAAACAACTCACTAGTGATGTATCATAAATTTATCCAACGCCATCTTAAAGACATTCAGATTCTTTGCTCCAACATATTCCAGTAGCAGTTCACTGCTCTGATTGTTAAAAAACTTCTTCTAATTTCCAGCCTAAATTTATTTATAACCAGCTTGTATCCATTAATTGGGCATCAGTTGGGCAGGCCTACAAGGTCCTGTTTTCTATCCCATGCATGCTTCACCCCACCACTTAGGCCGTTTTCAGACGAGCGCGGCGGCGCCCGCGCTTGTTTTCAAAAAAGCCGGCAGCCCGTTCCACACGAGACGCTGCCACCGAATACGCGCATGCGCGGCCGACGCGCATCCATTTCCGGGCGCGTATGACCAGACTCGATCGCCGACCCGGTCAGTTCGCGGCCGGAAATGGATGCGCGTCGGCCGCGCATGCGCGTATTCGGCGGCAGCGTCTCGTGTAGAACGGGCTGCCGGCTTTTTTAAGAAACAAGCGCGGGCGCCGCCGCGCTTGTCTGAAAACGGCCTTAGGTAGTCCCATGACCTTTGTATCCCAGCATGCTCTCTCTCTCCCTAGTAACCCCAACCTCCTTGTGCCAAGCCCCTACTCCAGGACCCCAGTTTATGGAAACATACAGCTTCCTCCCCACACCACCTTCTCTAGGATAGGAAGTAGAAGAGGGGTGGCATTAACCTCAGCCATCCACAGCAATACACCCTTCTTTTGCTGTAGCTTTGTGACATACATTTATTAATTAGAAGGGCTTTGCTACTTTGTTATTTGAAATAATTTTTTTATTTTTGCACTTGTAAACCTATGGATTTCTATTCACTGACAGAAATATTCCTGGTGGTGGTAGCCACATAAAAATGATATATCATCTCTAAATATATAAAATATTTGATGGCAGTGCATATATAATATAAAAAGCCATGTAGCACCACCATGTAAAGGTAAAGGAAATCAAGCTATTTCAGCCGCAATAACAGTTGCTTTATTTCCTGTTCCCTTTTACCTTGGTTTCTATTACTTTGAAACATTTATTTTATTGCCCATTTGGCAATGTAGTACAGATACATGGAGATCAAGACAGATAATAGAAGTTTTCATTTGTAATATTTCCACTCCATTATCTTTTTAAAGCCAAACATTGTGCTTTTCTAAATTGCAGTGGAAATAAAAGAGAACGTTGCTTTTAAATTATAACATTTCGAAACCGATTACATTAACTTGGAATAAGTGAATATATAGGAGACGCGTGCAACACCAGCCTTCTACCAATTAATATTATTACTCAAAGAGGCTAAAATTATGAAGCATTGCCTCAATGTGCCAATAAAATTCAGTGCCTCTGACAAAAAGCAGCTTCATTTGCGAAATACAGAATCTCTTTGCTAACCTATTCTGATCAGTAAGTGGGTTTCAAGTAACAGAGCACATTGGCTTCAATGTCTGTGCCAGTTAACGAATGATCTGGCTCAGAAAACATAGAGGTATAAAGAAAGGAAGACTGAATATAATTCCATACCCTCCACGTATTAAAGGCAATTCTAGGATTCTAAAAGGTCTTTGCATTTGCAAAGTACCCCAATGTAGAGGAATGGTAAAAAATCTTCCCCCAAGCCAGATATGCAGCCTAGTCTTAAAGCAGTATATGAGCATTAAACACATTCAGTTCAATGGTTACAAGAAGACTGGGCCCTGTGCGCCAACATAACTTTAACCCGTGATGACCTCTAAACAGACCCAGGTTCATCCCACCCAGTTCCCACACACCCAGAAAACCAAGAGAACAGAACCAATTCGCTCTTTGCCATGATACTCATGGGGCAGTGGACTCTAATCTGTCTTTAATTCTATTCACTCGCTAAACTGAAACATATCATTTCTCCTTTAAGGCTTCATATGCCCCCAGGCATAGAGAGTGGACTGGGATTTCTGCCATATTGCCAAAAATTGAAAACCCATTAATTCAGAGCAGGTTTGATTTCCATCTATTTAAAAACAAGTAATATTTTCAAGTTGGTTTTTGTAGTCTTGTTATTCTCCACATAAAGAAATCACATTCTGCCATGGGGCCTGGGAATGCTGCAGATTTGCTAATGTGGCTAGGAGCAGTCTGCTCCGCTTTCACACCAGTAAGTCAGTACGTGTGTGTACGGGGCGGGGGTGAAAATGTGAGAGAAAGGAAGCCGGAAGGAGTATCTGTGGGGAATATCATATCCAGCAATTTTACCTCTTTCAAATCAGGTCAAATGAAGCAGCAGATACAAGGCAACTATTTGTTTTCACTTCATTTACTTTATTTTTGATATTATGGAAGCGTTTATGCAAAGGGGCATATTTTTCAGGTTATTACAGTAATTTTGTTTTGGAGACTTGGTTGAAATATCCAAGTTGAAATGGTCAAAACAACAAGATATTTTGAATGAAAGTCTAATGAATTTCATTTTGGGTGTCGATATTTATAATTATATATCTGATAAGTATTGAAAAATGTGAATATCCATTATTATTATTATTATTAAAATTATTATTATTGTTATTATTATTATTATTGTTATTATTATTATTTATTTCACCTTGAGTGTCTGTTTCTTCCAGTTTCCAGTTCAGACTGAAGGTATTTTTAATTGCAGCCTGATGATTCCTGCACCATTGTACAAAGACAGTAGAACAGAGAATTCATAGCCAGCTGTGCGTTCTCCTTTGCATTATTTGCATTATTTGATATTTAAGATTCCTGCCATAAATAAAAGATGGCAAACCACCTTTCAAAAGGGGGCTTCTTTCAGTGCACAAGAGAGGTTAAAGGCTATTCATCGACACTGAACTGCTCTTCTAATGGATCCCTCCGTTTCAGGAATACTCAGTGGCATTTTCCCTTTTATGTGGGCACTTTTCTTAGAGGCATCATCAAAATGCTAAAGACGTTCAGGCAGCATGTATTGTTCCACTGGCTAGTTACTGCCTGAACTAGCACCAACATAAAAACAACCCCTTTCCAAGTAAAACAGTCATCCTGTTCCTAAATTAGGCTCTTGCATCTCTCCAAAATAAATCTATTAGCTTCTAATTTACTTATCCAGTCAAGCCTGGAGTTAATCTGTTAGGTTCTACAAGGAAAAGGTGGATAAACAAAAAAACATATTTGCCAAGACAGTGAGCGTGGCCCCCAGAAGTATGTCAACTATCTCATGCTACAAATGAAACAAATCAAACTGGGACTACGCTTGGAATTTCCTGTATGCATAGGAAATGCTGGAAACGCTAATACTCGCACGGTAAAATCATGTTTGCAGCCAACTCATTAAATGCTCTACATTTGATCAAGAAACTTTGGAATGATGGGCTTCCCCCTTTGGTTACAATTAATAGATGTACATTAAATAAGTTAATTTCATGCTAGCTATATATTTTTGGCAACTAACGGGATAAAAAT
This sequence comes from Sphenodon punctatus, assembly GCA_003113815.1. Taxonomy (NCBI): domain Eukaryota; kingdom Metazoa; phylum Chordata; class Lepidosauria; order Sphenodontia; family Sphenodontidae; genus Sphenodon; species Sphenodon punctatus. The sequence goes on along the minus strand of QEPC01008520.1, from coordinate 2,173,720 downwards.
CTTCTGTGCTTTAATAATGTGGGTTTCTCCAAAACTCAAAAGTCTTTTCAGAATCCACACCCTCCACTGATCCAGGACCACCTCTCTCTTGACCACACACAGGCTTCTTGTCACTTCTGCAATGTGGTTTATTCATAAATATTGCAAGTTCAAAATCATTCGTAACGTTATTTCCATAAGCCATCTGTTGCAAATGCTGGCTGTGGTCTTTGTGGCACTGCCAGTCTATCCTAGCCCAAACTGACTCCTTGGTTTGCCCAGGACACACTTTGTGTTGTCTGCTGCTTCCCAAGAAGTGTAAGATTTACACAAGTTGACTGAGTTAACAAATCTCTTTATTTAACCCTGGATCCAGGCCTCTTAGAAGCTCTCAGTTCCTCAGCCCTTTCCCTAGGTCTTCCTCCCAGGAGCTGAGCCCTAGAGCCAGTCCCCTGGTGTATGTGTGTGGCTGTTTCTCTTAAAGGACCATACACTGGATCTTTGTGCATACACTACATCCCCCCTCACCCCCCCCAACAAACAAACAACAATTAAAGAGTTCCTGTAAATGTTGGTTCATTGATGTCGCTAAGGTGTGATACAGTCTTTCCATTCTTTGGCCTTGAACTTCTTTCCGTACCTTGAGTGGGTGTTGCTCATGCTTGTTGGTGCTTCGGGGGAACTGTGCTTTATTGGTTCTTGTGTCTGTGGCTCTCGTGTTGTTTCCTCTCCCTGGCTAGTTGGTGGCCCTGTTGTGGTGTTTGGGTTAGTTGTGTCATTCCTGCTGGTTGTTTCTCCTGTCACATCTGCGAGTTCTGGTGCAGGAGCAGGTTTCAGGTGTCTGCAGCTCCGTCTTAGGGTCTGTCCATTCTCCGTTTGATTGTGTATGACCTGGGGTATTCAGAGGTTTCTGTGACTGTTCCCGTGTTCCACCATCTCTCTTGGCTTCGTATCAATACATTTGAGTTTTTCGCAAGAAGTCTTAGCATTTTGGCACTTTTGTCAGAGTGTATTTTCTGCTTTCCTCTTCCACGGGTCCAGTTTTGTTTCACCAGGTGGTGGTAAATTTTCCTTGGCTTTAAGCGGGACTCTTTGGTGGGTATCTTGGATCTGAGTCTTCTGTTCATTAGCATCTGGGCGGGTGAGTACCCTGATTCCATGGGTGTGTTCTGGTAGTTCAGTAGACCTATGTATGGGTCTTGATTATCTTCGCTAGCTTTGGTTAGTATTTATTTTGCTATACTACCCATTGGATTGTGGGTAGTATGGACTGCTGGTGGTGTGGGTAAAACCCCAGTCTGTTACGAATCTGAAGAATTCCTCAGATGTGTATTGTGGGCCATTGTCTGAGATTAACTCGTCGCAAATGCCATGTCTTGCCAGTGCTGCTTTTGTGTGCTTTATTACACTGCTGGAGGATGTGTTGCTTTGCTGAGTTACTTCAAATAGCAGCTGTAGTAATCAACACTTAGGCCACTTTTACACGGACGCCACCCACCCACGAACACCCGGAAACACCCAGTGGATGGGTGGAAGAGCGTTGTGTAAATGTCCACGAGTGGGTGGGGGTGCATGCCCGAACCACCCACCGACACCCGCCAACACCCACAGAGCAGCCGCGAGGGAGCCAGCACCCTCCGTGGGTGGAGATGGGTGTTCAACACCTGAGCATCTGTGTAAAAGCGAAAACACCCACGCGGACTGGCCCCGCGGAGCCCACTGTGCTAGCGCCATGGGGCATGCACGTGCTGCTATGCAGACACACCCACAGGGCGGGGGGGGACACCATATGTCCGGCTGAGAACCCTTAAAGGATGGTGGAACCAGGGCACGCTCGTGGGCTCCCACGATGGCGACCAGGAAGGCCCACGAGAAGGCCATGGGAGCTGATGCCACCCCACGCACAGGAAGAGCACGGGGACCCAGGAGTGCCCAGGGGGGAGCCCTGGCAAGACGGTGCAGGGGGGGATGTGCCCCAGCCAGAAGGCACAAGGGGGGGCGCCAGTATAGGGGGCCCAGATGGGAGGTATAAGGGAGGCCGGCGGGGGGGCGCCCAGGCCGGGAGGCACGAGGGGGGCGCCTGGGCGGGGGGAAAGGGGGGAAACGCACCAGGATGTAACAGCACAGGGCAGAGGGGCCGCACACAGATCCCGGTCGAGGACCCCCAGCCCGGCACTTCCCAGGGGCACAATCTGAGGAGCAGCAGCAAGAGTGAGGTGAGCGGGAGGGGACTGCCCCTCCCAGGGATGGGAGGGCCACGCCCCAGCCCCGGCACCATGGGCCGGGGAACACAGGGCAGGGGGCAGCCACATAACCCAGTCCCTCATCCCCGCAGGACAGCTCCCAGACAATGGAGCACCGCACCACTGGGACAACGGCCGAGGAGGGCCCCCTAGACAGCTAGGTGAGCAGGGAAAACCCCAGGGGGGAGAGGGGAGGCAGGCCCCATGGATGCGGGGAGGGGGACAGCAGGACCCAGAGTAACCCCTAATGCACTATCCCCAACAGGACACCACGGCTACCACATCCACAGGGCGGGCCCCATGCCACCAAGCCAGGTGCCCCACACACATGGGTCCCAAAAGGGGGAGCCCTGGTCCAGGCAGCAGGTCAGGGTTGCGCGCCACTGGATAGGCCCGCATGAGCCACGGGCTGAGCGGGTAGCTGGGTTCCCCTATCACAACAGGGGCCATGGGAGCCCCCGCTATCACGTGGTACAGGTTGGGGGCGATCTCCCCGTTGAACATGCGTGCATAGAAGGGGGAGGCACGCAGGATACGCATGTCATGGCTCCGCCCCGACTGGCCTGTGTACACATCTATAAACAGGCTCCTATGATCCACTATGACCTGCAGATTGATGGAGAAGGCCTGTTTCCTATTCATGTAGTCAATCTTTGCATGAGGGGGTTCGATGATGGGGATGTGGGTTCTGTCAATGGCCCCAATGCAATGTGGGAACCCTATGTCCTCAAACCCACGCATCACCTCCTCGGGGTCACGGAGCTGGATGACCTGCTCCAGGAGGAGCTCCACGACAGGTCGCACACATCATAGAGGGCCCTGTTCATGGTGGTGGTGCCCAATGCCGTCGCAGCGACAGTAGGGTCACGCGGCAGGCGTACATGTTCAGGGTCCGTCGGACCAGGATGAGCTGGCCTTTCTGGGACACCGCGGAGCCCAACAGGGCACAGCATCGTACTGCCGCCCGCCTCACCCATCGCACGATCGCCACCCTCCTGAGGTTCGCTGCCCTCTGCTGCCGAGCCCCCAGGAGTACACACCATCGACCCGGCAGGCGGAGCAGAGCTATCTGCTGTAGCAGCATGCGCAGTAGCAGGAGGCCTGCACCCAGGAGGTGCAACAGCACCTCCCTGGGCTGTGGGTCCTTGTCTTCCAGCAGCATGGTTCTGCAGTTCCCCATTCCCAGCCACCCTCCGCTGGCATGTGCCCTGACCGCAAGGCACTCCGCTGTATGGCCTGTGCCCACAGCCCACTCTCCCCTGTGTCCACCCAGTCTGGGGTCGCCATCCTCGGTGTGCTGCTCAATCCCATGCTACAGCCCCTCCGCCCCATGGTCAACTGCCTGCAGCTGGTCCCTTATGTACTGTGTAGGCCTGTGGGGGTAGGGCACCGGTTGGTGCTGCACTAGGGGAGTGCTGAGGATGAAACAGGGTGCCAGGTCCGGCTGCGCATCCCCGCGAGTGCGACGGCCGCTCACCCGCTGGGGGGGGATGGGACCTCGCTCACCCCAGGGCACCCCTGCCTCTGCTACCACACTACAGTCCCCCCAGCCAGGGTCTGCCTTTGCATGCTGCAGTTGTGCGCGGCGTGGATACAATGCCTGGCTCGGCTCCTTGGCCTGGCGCCGTGGCCTCCTACATCTCTCAGCACCTGTGCTGCATCCCTTCTGCCCTGTGTGTGGGTTGCAGCGCCCAGTCCACAGCGGGCCAGGCTATCTCTGGCATGCAAGGCCGCCTGTGGGCGAGGGTAGCCACTCGTTCTGTGCTAGTCCCAGTCGCAGCAGCCCTCTGTCTCCTGCCTGTTGCCTCATTGGAGTGGGCCCCTCTGCTGCCATGGCTGGTCGTTTGGCGGGGCTCCCAGCTGGGGATGTCAGGGTTGCCCTGTGAGGGCATGCTGTTGGCAGCCCTCTGGTTGAGCCCCGATGTGCAGCTGTTGGTGGGCAACCCCCTGTTGGAGGAGAATGGCTTCTGGCTCCTGTCACGGTACATGTGGATGATGGGTCACCAGGTTGGTGCCCCAGCATGCCGGGGCCGTTCCCTCGAGCTCGGCTTCACCCCCCTGTGCCAGCCTCCATGGGGGTACCCACCTAACATTGTTGTACCGTGGACCGCTGCAGAGTTAACGGCGGCTCATCTGCTGATGGAGCTACCCGGGTTGCTGTCTGGGGGTCCCCCTGTTGCAGCCCTGTACACTGGCAGCCTATTGCATGCCCATGGCATCCCACGCGCCCTTGGACGTGGGGGGCCATCCTGTGGGACCTGGGCTCACTGTCCCTCAAGGTTGGTGGCCCGCTTCCGACAGTGGACCCCTCCGCTGCGGAGCTTGCTGCCCTTCAATCGGTGAGGGACCTTCCATCTGTGCAGGCTGAAGCTGCCAGAGCAGATCTACTCCTTCCATGCTTCCTGGTGGATGCTCATATGCGCTCCCGAGGCTTCCAAAGGGGCCTATTCGCATGGGAATAGGCTGGGGTCGCCACCCCGGGAGCGCTCACCGGACTGTCCATGAGTGGCCCCTCGCCACCACCCGCTCGCAGGCACCCCGGTGCCCTGGCTGGTGCATTGCCTCCCCGCCCCCGTGCCTCTGATCGGGCTTTGCGCTGCCATCTGCATTGCTGCTGACTGTCACCTGATTCCCTGGACCCCATCACCCCCTCTCTGTGACCGCTGCTCCTTCCCACTGGGGCTGCCCTGGTGCCCTCGCCTGCTCTGCGCGGGTGCTCCTGTGCCCTCCTGTTGTGCTTCTCTTGCCCAGCTGGGGGTCCACCTGAGCCCCCCTGCTCTGCCTCTCTGTGCTTGGGGGACCCCGTTCCCCAGGCACCAATAAAATGCTGTTCTGTGATGGTCTGTCCCGCCTTGCTTCTGTTGCTGCTGTGGCGGCTGGGTGCCCCTTCCCCATGGCGGCCCTCCTGTGCCCATCTGTGTGGTTGTGTGTGTGGGGGTGTGTTCTTGGTGTATACTGGTGGGCTCCAGGCCTGTGGGGTGGGTGCCGGCTGTGTGGTGTGTGTTCCCCTGGCTGGGCGCTGCTGCCTGGACTTGCTCAAGGGGTGGTATTGGTGGTGGGCGGTTGGGCTGGGAACCCCCTAGACTCGCCTGTGCATTGGTGTGGCCATGCCCCTCATCTCCGCCCCCCTCTGCTGTCGCCCCCTGTTGGTGCGGGGTGGGCCATCTATGGTGGTGGTGATGGATGGGCGGCGGCACTATGGGCACTGGGCAGCTGAGCATGAGTAGGGGTTGTGGTGGACCCTGCCTTTGGCCCACTCGATGCCCCTCGGTGCAGGGGTACGGGTGCTCCTCGGGGTGGTGGCTGTCAGTGTGTGGGGTGGGCCCCTGGTGGTGTCGCTGCCCCCGGCCCTCCCAGGGCCCATTGGAATGGGTGTTCCCCATTGCCCTGTCCCTTCTCTCCTGCAGCTACTGTTGTCGTGCTGCTGGCGATCTTGCACCTGGGTGCAATGGTGCAACAGCTGGAGCAGGTGGCGTGGGACATGCGGGCGGCGATCCAGCTGTTCGATGGCATCCGTGAGTGTGCTGCCTGTTTGCTGGGCCCTGTGCCTGTGTCCCTCCGTGGTGGGTTCTGTTCCTTGGTGCCCGGGGCTGGTTCGGATGTCTCTCTCCTCTCCCTCTGTCCGATTCAGTGCAGGCCATGATTGTGGAGCAGACCCGGGAGCAGGGGGAATTGCTGGAGCTCCTCCTGCACGTCCTGGAGCGGCTGCACCAGCTGGACCGCACACAAGCCGAGCGCTGGTGCCGGGCGCGGAGTCTCTGGCCCTACTGACCAGGGGTTGTGCCGGGCCTGCCGCTGCTGGTGCTGCCCCCCCTTCTGTTGCCCCGTCCCACTCCCTGCCCTGTTGTTGTTGCCCCCTGTTGCCATTTCCCCCTTTCAGTAAAGGCTTTTGTGCTCCTTCCTGGTGTGTCTGTGTTGTGCTTTGCTTTGACCTCTCCCCTTGTGCGGGTGCCCCTTGTGCGGGTGCCCCTTGTGCGGTGAAGAGGTTAGTGGCTTCTCTAGGATGCTTTCCAGGGGTTTGTGATATGTCTCACCGGTTGTTAAGCGTCCATAGATGTATTGGTGGAACTTCTGGCACCTGGACACGATAGTGAATACTTTCTTTTCAATTTGGGCATAGTTCTGTTGAGCTGATGTTAGTGCCCTTGATGCATATGCCACGGGGTGCCCTTCCTGCAGTAGTGCTGCCCCGACTGCTGCCTGTGATGTATCTACTTGTAGTGTTACTTCTTTTCTTACATCGTAGTACTTTAGTTTTGCTTCTCGCAAGATGACTTCTTTCATGTTTTCGAGTGTCTTGTCTAGGTTGTCATCCCAGTACCACTCGCTGTTTTTCCTCTTTAGGTCTCTGAGGGGAGCTGTAATCTCTGCCAGTCTTGGTGTGAAGTTTGATAGGCAGGCCACCATTCCAAGTATGGTTTCTAATTCCTTTGGGGATGTTGGTGCTCTTAGCTGTTTTTTGGCTTCTACATGCTGCTATCTTTATCCAGTATAATTTACCAGTATCCTGATTGTGCGTCTAGAACACTGAATACTCTGGCATCAGATAGCTTGTGAGTTATGTCATCTAGTGTGGGCAGACTGTAGTATTCTCTCATGATTGCTTTGTTTAAATCTCGTGGGTCTACGCATATCCTGATTGTGCCAGTACTTTTCTTCTCCACTGCAACCTCTGAGCTGACCCACTCTGATGTAGGGCTGAAGCAGCAGCAGCTTTTACCACGCCGCGATTCCATTCCGCCATTTTGGAATTGCCAGCACCACATTGCGGCTTTTCTGCCAACATTCCGCTAATTCCGCCGGCATTCTGCAAATTTTGAAACTATCGGAAAAATTGCGGAATTGTCGGAAACTGTCAGAAAATCGCTTTTCCGCTATTTTGTGGCACTGGTGGAATGGCGGGAGTAGCAAAAATGGCATGTTTCCACTATTTGTGAAGCCTGTGGAAGTAGCGGAATGAAATTAGCAGAACTGCGGAAGTAGCGAAATGAAACTAGCAGAATGAAAGCCTCTACCACGCCGTACCACTAATTGCGGAAACGCTGTTTCCAGCGGAAATCGCTACCGCTGAGACTTTCCGCTACAGCCCTACTCTGATGGTTCTTCTATCCATTCTATTATTCCTGGTAGTTCCATGCGGCAAAGTTCCTTTTCCACTTTGGGCTTTATTGCTAGTGGGAGTTGGTGGAGTGCGTAAGTCGCTGGTGTTGCATTTGGCGACAGCTTGATCGTGTAGTGACCTGGTAGGCATCCCATGCCTTTAAACATGTCAGGGAATCTTGTCATGACTTCTTCTGATGTGAGTGGTCTGTTTGTGGAGTCTATAGTCATCAGGATTTTGATTAGGTTTAAGGACTGAAGGGCCTTCAGTCCCAATACTGGTTTTGCTTGGGTGTTTATCACGTAGAAATCCAGATGTTGGCTTCTGTTTTTGTACGTGCTTTTTGCAGATAATTTCCCCACTACACTGAGTTGATGTCCCACATAGTCTGCCACTGCTCTGTTACAGGTGATCTCAAGAGTGAAACAGCAGGCTAGATGTTTTCTGTATTCTGCAGCAGGAATGCAGTTTACTTGTGCCCCTGTGTCAATTTTGAAGGTTATGGGTATGTCATTTGGGCCAATTAGGATGGTTATGTGGGCCTCATCGTTAACTGTCTTTCTCTTTTGAATAGTGGCTAGGTACATTGTTGAATCGTCCTGGTCATATTCTTCTTCCTCTTGTGTGTGCTCTGCAACTGTGTGCACTGTGCTTTCCCTGCCTCTTTGTTTGTTTAGGCGGCATGCTCGTGCAAAGTGATTTGCTTTGTGGCAGTACATGCATATTTTCCCTATGGCTGGGCACAAATCTTCCTTTACATGCTGTTGTGCACATCCTCTGCAGGCCTGCAGGTTTTGTTCTTTTGTGGTGTAATCTCTTTTGACCTTTGTGGGGCATCTTAAGAGTGTACCCTTTCCTCTTTGCTGTATCACTTCTATAGTTTGATTGTTGCTGGCAAGCATTTTCATTTGTGGTTTGGATGTTTCATGTGCTTTTGCTATTCTGATGGTTTTCTCTAGTGTTAGATTGTCTTCCATGAGTAATTTTTCCTGTATGTTTTTGGAGTTTGATCCCACAAGGATTCTATGTTTTAGCATGTCATCCCCGTCTGTGAAGGCACAGTCTTTGAGGATTAACTGCAGCTGGGTTATCCACTCATCAGCGGCTTCTGTTGGACCCTGGTTTCTTTCATAGAAAACTTTCCTCTGTATTGAGGTGTTTTGTTTTGGCATGCAGTAGGCCTCAAAAAGTTCAAACAGTTTGTCTGGGTCTTTTTTTCTGCTTCTGTGAGCTTGTCACTAGATACCCAGGTTCTGCAGATATCCCTGCCCTTTTGCCCAATGCATATTAGAAAATGAGCAGCTTTCTGGGCTTCAGACCACTTCTCTGCCTCTGGTCCTGCAAATGTTAGCAACTTCCTCCTCTGTTCCCAGCTGATCACTTAGCCCTGTCAATGATCCTACCAAAGGATCAGACCCTGAAGTACTACTTATAGCAGCCTGTAATCAGTGACTCTTCCTGAAAACATTTAAAATGAGCCATTACAAACACCAACCTAGAGAAGACTCCTGCATCAGCCTTCCAAAGTAGGGCTGAAACATGTATGAAGTTCATATTCTCAAAGATAATCTGCACATTCATTCCCATGAGCAAATACCCCAATTTGTCTGTCACGATTGTGAAATTCACAGCTTCGTCTATTTGGTTCTTTCATGTTTGTTTATTCATTTGCTCAATTACCTTGTTTATTCGGGGGGGCTCTCAAACTTTGGGTGGTCAAGACCAACTAGAACATTTAAATTTGTTTTTAAAAAAATCTGGGACCACCTTTAAACAAATAAATAAATCCAGGACCAGGAATGGCTGGGTAGCTGCTGCAAGGAGGGAGGGGAGTGGATGTGTGCATGGGGTGCTGGTGATTAGCCTGGCAGAAACAGCAACAGAATGTGGGAGTCGAAGAGGCAAGGAAGCCACGGGAAGTCATCTCTGTCCCTCTCCCTATTGTTCCCCTGGCCCTCAACGGCACAGACGGCCAAAACAAACAGAAGGAGAGGTAATAAAAGGGAATGTGGAAAAGCAGCCCACCGAGCTTGTGGGCCCCAGTGTNTGACACAGTGTCCCCGCCCCAAGGCTACCCCAGGCCCCTCCCAAGGACACACCTAAGATTTCCCCAAGATCCACTGGTTGAGAATCAGTTATTTGGCTATTTAGTGAGTTCACAGAACTTTGGTAATTTAGTATTTTGGTATTCGTCATTCCATTCACATTGAATAACCAGTTAAATAAACACAAAGTAACAAAAACGAACATTCAAAACCACAATTCAAATGCCACTTTATTTAACTGGATGCAAATACACCAAATTTGTCAAATTTTGCATTTGCTAATAATGTTCATTTCAGCCCTCTCTAAAGCAAAAGATGTGTTTGGGCTATACCGGTATTATAGCTGGCTACAGGTGTTTTTTTTTTAAATCCACAACACAGCCTTTTAATTATAATTTATCTACCATAATCCCCTTGACTTCCTTCCCTCAGCTGACTAAAATGTAGCCCACAAATATTAATACAGGCCTGCTAACTAAAAATAAAATAACATTAAGATACAGTCATCTAAACAAAATCAACCAAATGCTCTGGTTGGTATGACAAGATTATACAATGTTGGTTGAATGATAGGAAACTGACATTTATTGAATGAGTATGGTTTGTGTCAAGAGCAAAAAAATTCCAAAAAAATCCCCAAGCTTCAGACACTCTTGTTTCATTTGTGTAATATAAGGATTAAACTCTGCCAGACTATAAATTATGTAATCCCCTTTGATTTGGTTCAGAATTCTATATTTATTGGCCGTTGTTTTGCTAATTACAGCTTCACCCAAGAGACCATCAGGGCTACATTGAAGGCATTCTGAACACTCAAATAAACATTACAGTGTCTGGGTTGACACATTTCCATGGCCCCAGTTATGCATCAAAAAATAATAATAAATTGCATAACACCCATTGGAGCATCAGACATTGCCAGTTTCTTGTTCAAACAGTATGTGAGGGGTTGATTTTGGGTGGGAGATGGTGTTTAAATATTTTAAATTTAAGACACTCAAGCATACCAGGGGAGTTAAAAAAACAAACACACACCACACTTTGAAGGAATACTATATTAAAGACATTATTTTAATTTTTTTAAAAAAATGCTACACAAGGAAATACAAAACAGATCCCAACCTTTAAACACTAATATAGAAGTACAAACCAATGTAATCCTGGGATTTCAAAGATAAATGTGGTAAATCAAGCCTGGCCGTAATTAAGTCATTCTGCTTAGGGACTGCAGAAATCTCCTAATGCTCTATAAAATTATGGAACACATACTCTGTGTGTGACTATATGCAAGAATGTCAGTACTTTGTTACACATGCGTTATCCGAATATGGAGGCCCTTGTCACTGTAGATGCCATAATGCATGCATTTCTCGGAGAACTCTGCCAACCGTGTCAGTGTGATTGGTGAGGAGGGACTGTCTTGGGATTCTTTGGCAATATAGAATATATATCAGCTGGTGAAATTCTTTCACTCCCATTTATGCTGCCAGTAGAAAGACACCATATAAAATTAAACTATAATTGATTCTTGAAAGATTGCTCACTGGGTATCACTGTATTGCATTGGCTCTAGTATCGTTCTGTGAGCTTAAAGCTTGAAAGCTATTGTGATAACTGAAGACTAGAGGTGTGCATTTCGTTTTTGTTATACAAAATAGGGATTTTTCATTTTCATTATTTAATTACATTATTGAATTACATTATTCATTATTGAATAATGATAACAAAAAATAAAGAACATAATAATGAAAAAAATGTTTCTTTATTACAAATTAATAGGAAAATGATGAAAAACACATTTTTGGCTGTAACTTCTTTATGTGTCATTTGATTCTGATGACACCTGGTGGGATTGTACCCGCAATGGAGGACAGCATGTGCGCCACATTTCAGAAAGATTGAATAAAGGGATCTCATTTTATAAGCAGTTGTAATTTGTTATTTTACAAACGTCTCCATACACATTCTTGGATGTAACGTCTAAGGGTATTTTCAGACGTTACGAGATCACGCTCAACCACAGTGAACCACGCTCAATCCCGCAGCGGGGCCAATGCGCCCAGAACGTCTGTTCAGCGCACGCCAGATGTTCACCATGCTCAATACCCACATGGGGTCAATTTCAACCACGCTTCCCGGGCTAGCGGGGGGAATATCCCGGGAAGCGTGGTCAAACAGATCCCCACCGGGAACCAACAAAAAGTAACGTCTGGACGCCAATCCCCGGGCGGAACCAAAGGAAACGACCCCCAGCCGTGGACAATGCACGCAGCGTTGCTGCCGGGCAACCAGCAACAACACAGCCGCCGGAGGGAGATTTAAAGGGAAATCAGCCGCAGGCATGCGTGGCGGGATGGAGCGAGGAGGGAGGCAGAAGAGAGCGGCGGGCGACAGAGGGTACTTTCAGACGATACGGGGCCCTTTGGCCCCGTACCGGATGCAACGTCTTCGTTCCCCGCCGGGGTCACCCCTGCACGGCCCAACAGACGTGCCGGGGGGATCCCGGCGGGGAAAGTGGGAGGGGCCGGGGCCGCGCGGCGCAACGTGCGGCCGCACGGCCCCGCCCCCTCCACGCACCCCGCCGCCCGCCCTCCGAGGAGACGGGCGGGCGGCGGGGCCAATGCGGCCGCCGCGTCTGGCCGATCGTGCCACGGCCCGGGATCCCGCCGGGGATCCCGGGCCGTGGCACGCGGCCAGACGTTACTTTTTGTTGGCCACGGCCCGGGGTCCGTTTGACCACGCTTCCCGGGACCTTCCCCCGGCTAGCCCGGGAAGCGTGGTTCAAATTGACCCCATGTGCCGATTGAGCGTGGCCAACATCTGGCGCGCCGCAAACAGACGTGCGGGACACGGTGACCCCAGGTGGGTATTCACCGTGGTTCACCGTGTCAACGTCACGTCTGAAATCATCCAGAGTGACGGTGGAGGAGGAGGAGGTGGCAGGGGCAGCGGTGGAGGGAGCACAGGCGGGGGAGGAGGGGGACATGGGAGTCACGCTGACCCTGCAGGCGGCCCGGGAACAACACCCCCAGCAGCAGGCGCCATGCAATGCCCCGGGGACAGGAGCCACAACGGGGCCGGAGGAGGCACCCAGGAAATGGGTAAGGGCAACGAAGGGGAGGGGAGCAGGGGGCACGGGGGCACCCTGGGGGGGGCGGGGCATGCCCGGGCGACAGGGAGGGAGGCGGGGGGCAGGGGAGCCCCGCGAGGGGGCCCAGCCTGCACCTAACCCAACACGCCCCTCTGACTGTCCCCATAGACACGGAAAATGGCCCGGGTGGCCTGGGTCCCATCTCCCGGCTCTCCCAGCATGATGTGGGGGCAGGGCTGCAAGCCACGCACAGCACACTGACAGCCAGGTCCCTCCCAGGTCTGGCTGTCAGTGTGCGCGGCTTGCAGCCCCGGCCCCACATCATGCTGGGAGAGACGGGACCTTTAAAAGTGACTGAGCCTGAGACAGTGCTGGGGGATTGTAGGGCACCGCCCCCAGCACCAAAGCAAGGAGCCGCCGCTGGTCACATGTTATGTAAACTGGCTGGAATACAAAGACATTACAGCCAGAAATGCATTTAAAAGTAAAGTGCTTATAATGCTGGGGCCCTTTAACCAATCCTTCTGAACTTTGGCAGGGGTCGTGCCCTTGGATTTGGGTATACTCCTGCCAGGTTTCATCCAAATTGGATGGGAGACAAAGATGTTACAGTCAGGAATGTGTACACAAAATTTTGTAAAATAACAAATTTCAAATGCTTATAAAAAGGGATCCCTTTAACCATTCATTCGGAAATTTGGGAAACATAATGCCCTCTGTTGAGGGTACAAAATGTGTTTCCATTGAAACCAATAAAAAACAAAAGTAAAAACGAAAATGAAACAAAGTCTAAATATAACAAAACAAATTACACTTTAATAACAAAAACAAAATGAATAACAAAAACAAAAAAGTGTTACTGTGCCCATCCCTACTGAAGAAAAATAAGTTAGTCTCTGCTCTCCAATCCTATACGTTGCAAGAAAGGTTCCTACTATGTAGTAATGTAAAAACTATCAAATAAACAGCAAACCTCCACTGGAATTTCGAATTCCTTATGAAAGCAGCATCTAATTTCCAGTTACTAATTTTGTGAAAAGTAAATGTATACAACAAACCTACTATGGGTCAAAGGGAGAATGAACAGGAAAAAGGATGAGGGAGAAGAAATATATATTGTTCTCACTTACCTTTGGTAATGCATATTTTGGCAGCTTCATCTGTATGAAGTCGTTCCTACGGTAGGACGCGTAATATTTTGTCCGATTTGCCGATGTCGTCTGTGCAAAGAAAGCCCCCAAATTGGTTAGCTACTCAATATAACAGTCCAAATATGAAAAAATAAATAAGTTCTTTATTATAACTCAAACACATATGCAATATTAACATTACTTTGCATTCAGTTCTAGTGCTTATCACCACCATATCTGGCTGGCATCAGTGTGTGATCACTCTTACTGTTTAAGATCTAAAGGTAGGGAAGTACATCCTATAAGAAGGGGTACTGTGTAGTTCTGTCACTTTAGCAGACAGAGAAGTCTCGGAATATTTCCCTCCTGCTTTGCCACTTGATTTGCGGGTATCAAACCTGCTATGGTTCCGTACCAGCAGAAGGAGTTTATCTGTTATGGATCTATACCAGTAGCAGATTATTCCCTTACCTACAGAAGCTCTACTCTGTTGACCAATACAAGCGTTCTCTAGCTGGGGCGCACAGAATATACCCACAGGAGGACACGCAAAGGGAATGCAGCTGCCAAACCTGTAGTATGACCCTGGCTGAGCTGGGGGAAGTTTCCAAAACTGCACTCACACCCATCCACTTCTGAGACATGAATTCTGATTGGTGCTGCAGCCACTAATTGGAATTTGTGGTCCAGAAATGAGCAAGCCACCACCATTTTGGAAGTCAACTGCTTCGAGCTAGGGGAATTACAGCAGCAGCACAGAATGATGGGGAAGGCGGCCAGGGGAGGTTGGCTTGGAAAAGAGGAAGAGAGGGATAAGGTATATGTAGATGGTTGTAGAAAGGAAACATCAAGTACCACAGACAAGTTAATGGGGGAGGAGGGAGGCATCTAAAAAGATTGAGGAACATATAGAGCAGGAGACAGTCTGACCCTACACAAGCAGAAAATGTAGGGTTACCATACCTCCCCTTAAAATACATGTATTTTTCACAAGCATCCTCTTTTAAAGGGGAGGTATGGTAACCCCAAGAGAATGTGAATCCTAGTGAGATAAAGCAACAGCGATTATTCTCATACCCACTATTCAAGCAGATGGTAAGAAGCTTGTTCAAACATTTTATAAACATGATTCCAAGTTCTCTTCCAATTAACCATAAGGTTTATAGAAATTATGTTGAATCACTACGATCGACTAGCATTTCCTACCTATAACCAATCATCTCATAGGAGTAAAATCTTCTGCTGTAGGATGAAAATGCAGTGCGGGACTCAAAAGTGGGGATTACGGAAATCGGTAGATTGTGTCTTGCAAACAAAGTAAGCACTCAATTACATTTACATTGTAGCTGAGACAGAATACTTGCTTAGCATACAGGAATCCGCACAGTTGTATACCAGACAGCAGGGATAAAATGAGAAATCTAGGTGAATTCCATCTCTGACAGATCCTCCCAGTCTTATGTGGGTCCCATGGAACTTGGACCAGTTCAGATCTGTTCACCCCTTCTGCTGGAGATCCAGATTGGCATGTGCAACACCATCTTGAGCATGCACAAAAATCAAAATGATTTTTTTTTGCATGTCAGGGATGATCTAAGTAGGAGGAAACCTGCTTCAATACCGATGTTTGGTCTAGATGTCCCTCGAGATTCCTTCCATCCCTTTGAGTGTCTTTCCAAAGTAGCAGGTTTTTAAGCATAGAATACAGAAGGAATGTCAGTGTCCCTGTCTCGTCCCATCCCATCGCACAGCTATGGAATTAGGATCAGACTCTACGAGGGTGTAAAATGCTATACTCCCATTGAAAGTTTATCTCTCCACTGAGAACCAGTGTAGCTTAGTGGATAAGGTTTTACACTTGGACCTGGGAGAGACAGGTTCATATTAAATCTTAGCCATGAACTATCACTTTCCAATCACTGGGTATTTTCAGATGTGATAGTGGTATGGTTTAGCTCACTTTAGCGCAGATTAACCCAGGTGCCACAGATTTTAGCACAGTCTGGTTCCTGACCGCAGCGGGGCTAGCCCCCAGCATGATTGGGAGCCGGCTGTCGGACCTGGAGTAAGGTGGGCTTTCATGTCTGAAAGCCCACTTTCCTTACTGTGGAGTGATGGGGGGGGGGCATGGGGAAGCTTTTTTTGCTNGGGGGGGGGCACCATGGCAGCCTCCATTGGCACCATAGCTGCCTGTCTTCTGGGGAGGGGGTGGACCAGGCCGACGCATGTCCATGCATCTCCCTGCCCCCTTCCTGGCCCATCCGCTGTCACGTTTGTTCAGCAGCCAGGCCAATCCTCGACCAGAGTGACAGCTCCCACCACTGCCTGGGTAAGTCCGTTGCAGAGGTGGGAACCATCACTTCTGTTTTCATCCACTATCTCTCAGCCTCAGTTCCCCATCTGTAAAATGGGAATAATATTAACCTACCTCACAGGGTTGTTGTGGGAATGAACTAAATAAGGATTGTAAAGCACTTCGACTACTGAAAGTGCTATATAAAATAGACCGTGTCTATTTTATTACTTTGTAAAGTGCCAGGTACACTGCTGGCGCTATATAAATGTTTGTTAATACTACTACTACTACTAATAATAATAATAATAACAATAATAATAGAGTAATGGAATGCCACCAATGCATATCAAGAGAGATGCTGACTATTAACAAGTTCTATCTCACTTTTTCAAAAATATATTTGTTACACATTAACATGCTCCCTGAGATTCTTCCTCCAGGTAACAGACAGGCACTTACTCACTCTAGATATATTAGAGGATGCAGATTTATAAATTAACAGCAACTGACTTATAAAAAATAAAAAGCAAAATTAAAATACACAAAATTGTTCAATGGTTTATTACTAGTCAAAGTCAATTTGTGGGCAAGGAACCCTCCTGGCTTTGTTGTATTTTTTTTTTGCCAAACCTTCAGAAATATGGAATCATTGATTCTTCTAAAGAATACTCAGACTTATTAATCTCAGCCCCATTTACAGAACAAATATTCAAGCCTCTATTTCCTGTCCAAGTTTTATCTCTTTCCTTTAAAGAAGAAGGCTAGTCTGAAAAAAACCCATAATTACCTGTCTAGCAAAATCATCTCACGTGAGACAAGGAAAAGTGTCTTGTAGTCAGCTTACTTATTTCTTAGAAAATACATGGTAATGCCTAGTCCAAGGATGCAAGTAAAGCTTGACTAAGATGGAAAGCGCTTTTTGATGTTGCAGACAACATAGCTCAAAAGGCAGAGAAACCCTTCTAGTCCTGGTCCTCTCTCTACCTCAGATGTATTAGAATATTTATTTTATTTATTTTTCACATTTGCACCCCACCCTTCTCCGTAGACTCAGCGGGACAGCATCCCAGATCATTGATGAAGGTGGTATAGCAGGGTGATGTGGTACTGCAAGGGCTAATGGGCTCAGCTCTCTTGCTCCTCCGCAGTTGTAGTAAAGGCAGAAAGATGATGGTGTTCAGCTGTGGTTGGGGAAGTCAGCTGACCCATAGGAAGGCTAAAAAGCTTTCAGCTCATTGTAAGAGGGGCTGCCAGGGAAGCGGGTCACTGAAAAAGGCTACAACTTGAGCTTCCAGGTCAGGGAAGGGCCTCTTTGTGAAGAACTTGAATAAAAGCTGCTCCTCTGGAGAACTGAGAATTGGTGTCTGTTTGGGGGAAAACTGAGAGACGGGCCAAGACACAGACCCTGCATGGGAGAACCTGCTACATTGGGTGTAAACAGATGGACCAAAGCCCTGGTTCTGCTCCCCCTCGGCCCAGGTGGCCTGTCCGTCTAAAGGCGGGGTCGTCAGATGGTGACGTGGAGCAGTAGCACAGCAGGTGTTGCCTGCTCTAGACCAGCCCTGCTTGTGGTGCTCCAGAACCTCCAGGAGCACTACCAGTGGAGCATGACAGTCAAACCCGGGGCATCAGCCCGAGGCAGAGCTGCGGTCCATCTGCTCGGTGGACAGCCACTGCAGCTCTGCTTTGAGCCAAGGGTTGCCCCGGACAACACCATAGCATTGCAGGTGTCAGTCTAAAGCATCGGGTGATCTGCCTGCAACTCTATGGCCCTTTTCAAATGAGCTGGCGGTACGGGGTAGAGGCTGCAGTGGGTGTGTGGTCAGGGGTCAGCCATTACACAGACACCCACCCACCTCCACCCATCTCCATGCACAGAGGCACCTCCGTTTTATCCAATGCCTCCATGCGTGGAGGATCGGTGAAGGTGGGTGGAGTGTGGGAATGTGCATGCACCCCCACCCACTGGTCGTGGTGGTCAGACAGATGCCCACGCAGTCGCACATATGGGCGAGGCGACTATGGTTTCTGATGTAAGTGTTGGTCATGAAAGATACTAGAGTGGAAATGAATAGGTATCTTTGCATCATGACTATTATTCATATTTTTGGATAGACGTCTTCATATCCAAATAATTACTCACACCAAAACAGATATATGTATTTGGATATTTCCATTACTTTGATTTGGCTATTTCGGTTCCTTCATTTCTGCCCTATCAATAGTGCTAGTAGTGGTGAAACAAAGGCCCTTTTCACACAAACACTCTAGCACTGATAAAATGGGTGTTACATTTTATTATACATGTTGCAGGGCTGCAGGTGTGCTCTATGGGTGCCCTGTAACAACATGTAACACCCATTTTAACAGTGGGTGATTTCAGACGTTACGGGCGGGCGGTTCACCACAGCGAACCCCCAGGGGGGGTGAACAGCACAACCATGCCCCGGGGTGGAAAAACGACCCAAACAGACGTGACGGGACCTGGATCACGGCCGGGAACCGGGCCGAACCATCACGGACCGAGGCAGCACAACAGACGTGCAGCTGAACCCCCGCCGTGGTCAAAACTCCCAGAAGGCACCGGGCAGGGGCAGGACACAGACATGGCCGCCTGAGGGCAAACAAAGCCAAAAGGCACACAAGGGAACACCCACAGAAGGGAAACAGGAAGGGAGGGGGGAAGAGGGAGAACAGGCTGACAGGCGACACACACAGCACACGCACGCACGCACACACACACAGAGCGGACTCGCAGCGGGACACAGTGCACGACCACACGCCCGGGCACACACACACACAC
>QEPC01008520.1:2055397-2145715 GCA_003113815.1 Sphenodon punctatus | reverse complement strand
TAATAATAATAATAATAATTTTAATCTCTGATCTGTACCAGAATTTAGGTAAGCCTGTGCCAACTAATAGGCAAGAATTCCAGGTTGGGATGTGGGAACCTTATTTGGGAACCCAAATCTTCCTTTTGAATGTATACATTCCACCACATAGCTCTCCATACTACAATGCCGATGTGTGGGTGGCCTTGGAAGCCTTAATAGATCGGATGACTAGTTAGTTTCCTACAGTCCTATCTATAATTGATGGAGATTGGAATGCCAGGATACGGCTTGGCCCTGACAGAGATCTAGGCCTTAGTCCAAATAGATTAGGACTGATTCCTTCTCAGCGGTCGCAAGACCCTATCAGAAATAAGTCCGGCATTTTGATGATTAAACTGCTCCATGCATGTGGTTTAGTAGTTTTGAATAGGTGCGGGTTAGAGGATTCAGCTGCGGATTTTACATTTGTGAATTCGAATGGGCAGAGTTTGGTGGACCATCTGGTAATGTCAGTGCCCTACTGGGAAAAGTATGAAAGTTTCAAGGTAATTATTCGCCCTGAGAGTGACGATATGGTCCTAGCAGTAAATATAAAAATTCAGGGGGGTTGCTCTAACCATATGCATAGGCTAGAGGGAGAGAGAGGAAACAATTCTAGGACCGGAGTCAGATGGTCTAACTCTTGTGTTGTCAAGACTCTGAATTTGCTCTCAGGAGAGGAATTATGCAAGCTTCGTGAGGATATACTTATAGGTGGTGAGGAT
Source organism: Sphenodon punctatus (assembly GCA_003113815.1). Taxonomy (NCBI): domain Eukaryota; kingdom Metazoa; phylum Chordata; class Lepidosauria; order Sphenodontia; family Sphenodontidae; genus Sphenodon; species Sphenodon punctatus. The sequence goes on along the minus strand of QEPC01008520.1, from coordinate 2,144,969 downwards.
GATATAGGTCAGATGGAGAGGTTTTACTCTACCATAATAACAGAGTTGGGCCTAAATGTTTTGTCCCAAGAAGCTTTGCAAGTAAGCCGACAGGGTTGCAAATGGTTTGATAGAAAATGTAGGGAGGCTAAGAGATCTCTTGCCCGGGCTAGGGTCAAATGAATTAGTACGTATGCTGACCCATATAGGATGAAATGCCTGGAAGAAAGGTCAAATTATAGAAGTCTAATTAAAAAGAAAAAGCTTCACTATGTAAATTTGGTATGGGCTAGAGTTAGCGTGGCTGCGGCCATGAAAGACTCTAGGCAATTTTTGTCCCTGATTAACTATGAGTTATGCGGCCAGGATAGACAACCAGTTATCCTACTTGACGAAGTGACCTGGGTAGGTTTCTTTGAGCAGTTATATAATCAGAATGCAGCTGAGGTTGAGGAGGAAGCTAGGACTCCCAAAGATCAGTTGATTTTGCACAATGCTTGGCCCTTTAGTCCTTATGTGAGTGTGTTGGAGATTATGGACATAATTAGGACATTAAAGACGAATAAAGCCCCGGAGGTGATTTTATAATATCGGAGGTATTGCAGGTTAGCCCAAATTGGAGGGTTCCACTGTTAGCTAATTTTTTTACTCAAATTAATAGAATTAAGAGGGTTCCTAAAGAATGGGGTGAGAGCATTATCGTTCAGATATTTAAGAAAGGAGACCCGAGAGATGCCACTTGCTATCGCCTTTTTTTAGTTTGCGGGATGCATTTAATCTGGGCTTCCAGAAGGGTGCTTTTAAACAGTCTCCATGCCTCTTGCAAACTTGTAGCCCTTGCAACTGGAATTTTTTAGTTTCTTTTTAACTAGTTTCCTCATTTTGTCATAGTCTCCCTTTTTAAAGTTAAATGCTACTGCTGTACTTTTGTTTAACTTTCTCTCTACAGAAATTACGTCAAATGTGATTTTATGATGATCGCTATTGCCTAGTGGCTCCACCACAGTTACTCCTTGCACCAGGTCCTGTGTGTCACTCAGGACTAGATCTAGAATAGCTCCTCCTCTTGTTGGTTCCATCTCCCTTGCCAAAAGCCTGGCAGAACAGCCAGGTCTTACATTGACGTCGGAAGGAGAGAAGGTCCGAAGCCACCCAGGGCTCTGCTGGGAGGGTGTTCCACAGCCTAGGGGCGGCCACTGAGAATGCCCTCTCCATAGTAGACCCCCAGTGTATCTGAGGGACCTCGAGAAGGGAACTCCTGGCTGACTGCAGGTGTTGATCAAGGGCACGTGGAGAGAGGCGATCCCAAAGATAGTTGGGGCCCAAGCCGTATAGGGCTTTATAGGTAAGAACCAGCACCTTGAATCGAGCCTGGAAGACTATAGGCAGCCAGTGTAGAGACCGGAGCACCTATGTAATGTTCTCCCAGTGACCCGTCCCTGTAAGGAGGTGGGCTGCCGCATTCTGCACCAGCTGCAGTCTCCGAACCATCACCATGGGCAGCCCTATGTAGAATGCATTACAATAGTCCAGCCTTGAGGTAATGAATTCATGGATGATAGTGGTTAGGTCGGAGTCTGAGACATATGGCCAAAGTCGTTGCACCAGATGTAATTGTCAGAACGCGCTCCTTGCCACAGTCCCAACCTGGGCATCTAGGCAGAGCTGCGAATCCAGGAGCACTCCCAGGCTCTGAACCTGGCAAGCCCCATCAACGATAGGGGACATCACACCCACTGCCTTCCCCACTAGCATCACCTCCATCTTGTCGGGATTCAACCTCAATCAACTTATCCTCATCCAGTCTCTCACAACCGCCAGACACTGTGTAAGCACCAAGACTGCGGGGTCTGGGTCCAATGAAAAGGAGAGACAGAGTTGGGTGTCATCAGCATATTGATGACACTGGACTCCAGAGCTCCGGATGACCTCACCCAATGACTGCATATACATGTTGAACAGGAGAAGGGACAAGATGGAACCCTGCGAGACTCCACATGAAACAATTTAATTAAAAAAAACAAAAAACCACCCTACCCCACCCCCCACCCTTTACCCATCTCCCTCACCGAAAGCCTGGCAGAACAGCCAGGTCTTACATTGTCTTCAGAAAGACGGGAGGTCTGGGGCCAGGCAGGCCTCAGTCAGGAAGGAGTTCCATAGCCTCGGTGCGGTCACTGAGAACACCCTCCCCATGACCACTCAAAAAACTCGGGGGGCTTCGAGTTTGTCACCCCCGGTCAACTGCAGGGGCCGCTCCATGACCTAGGGTATGAGGCGGTGCTGGTTCCACAGGTAGGCAGGGCCCAAGGCGTGCAGAGCTTTTTAGGTCAAAACCAACATATGGAATTGGGCCCGGAAGACTACAGGCAGCCAGTGCAGAGAACGGAGCACGGGTGTAATGTGCTCACAACGATCCATCCCTGTAAAGTGACCAGCCGCAGCATCCATAGTCAATGGTATCGAAAGCAGCTGACAGATCTAACAAGATCAACAGAGACAATCTGAATCTGTCCTGATCTAACTCACAGCAGAGGTTGTCGACCAAGGTCACAAGCACAATCTCAGTGCCAAAACCCGGACGAAAGTCAGACTGTGATGGATCCAGAAAACTGACACAACCCAGAAGTCCCTGAAGCTGCTGAGCCACCATCCATTTAATAACTTTCCCGAAAAAGGGAAGGTTATAGACTGGCCAATAACTGGCGAGGGAGTCAATGTCAAGCGATGTTTTTTTGAGCAGAGGCTGTACCACTGCCTCCTTGAGGCAACCCGGCCCTCTGCCCTCCCTAAGGGAGGCACTGACCACCCCCGCCAGCAGCGGCTCCCAGCTGGGCTTAACTAACCAGGATGGGCACGGGTCTAGTTCACAACAGGTGGTTCTGTCTGCCCCAAGGACATCCACTGCATCAGCGGGCAACACCCACTGAAACTGATCCCATAAAACAGGACAAGGCGGGGCTTCATGACCTCTGGTTCTCCCATTGTAGAAAATGTGGCGTCGAAGACGTGATGAATTTGAGCAATTTTATCCATGAAAAGGTTGGCAAACATGTCACAGTGAGCACTAGAAGATTCCAGTTCCAGGTGGAGGGAGGCTGAACTGACCAGCTCCCACACCACCTGGAAAAGCTCAGCTGGACGTGACTTCACGGATGGTATGAGGGCAGCAAAGAACTCCTTCTTTGCTACCTGCACAGCCACAGCGTAGGTTCTTATGCCACAACCGGTCAGCTTCTCTATGCCGCAACCGGTCAGCTTCAGGGCAAGTATGGCGCCACCGTCACTCCAACTGCCGCCCTTCATACTTCATCCACCGTAGGTCCTCCGTAAACCAGGGGGACTGCGTTGTCGGCACTCAGGGACCCCTCCCTGCATCCAGATTGATGTAGCTATGTGGTAATAGAATAAGCGGTAGCGTGGTAGGTGGTAATATCCGGTATTCAGGTCTGGCAGTTAACCGCTGCAGTTACAGGATCATTACCAGATAACCACCAAGCTATCTGGAATACAGATAACCACCAAGATAACGGATAACAATAATAAAAAGAAATTTTTAAAAGGAAATCCTAAAATTATGGTGGCTGTGTATAATTCCAGGGTAGCTTCATGCAGCGACCTTGTCCACACTTTAGAACCACTGCTCTAGCAAGCTAGTCTGGGGATCCAGTGCTTCTAAAGGAATGTCAAAAAATAAATAGATTTACTGTAATTATAACTATCATTGTGGGGGGCGGAATAGGGGTCCTATATTCCCCCTTGAATATGTGCACATCACTTCCAATAGCAACAACAAGGTTCAGGTTTAGATGAGGGATGAGAATGTTACCTTTATTTTATGTCCTTTGGTTAATAATGCTTTTCTTCTGCGCAGGAGCTTCAATTTCACTCACACGTGCTGCGCCCACTCAAGTCTGGCATCCGCTCAGCACAACAGTGTTGCTCACGTAACATGGATCTTTGAGGAGATCTAGATATGCATTCTGCTGAGCACAGCTGCCTGGAAGTTTGCCTGGCGAGAAGCACTTCTCACCATTGTCTAACTGTGAAATAGAATTTAAAATGTGACGGCTGCAAGTCAGGAATAATGTCACCTTTGAGCAACATGGCTTCCACTGGTGTTTTGGAAATGCTAATTCTCATTTAAAAATTTCATTTCCAATCCATTTCACAGTTTGTTTGTGGCGAGAAGTGTTTTCCTACCACATGAGCTCACAGGACTGCTGTGCTCAGCGAACTAGGCTGAGCTTCTTTTTTCTCTCTACCAATTCAAACCGAATCCCTCTAGAACAAGCTGACCAAGAGGAAGGAAAGCTGTGAAAAAGCTCATTTAATGTACCTCAGAGCTGTAAGGAGAAAGAGCTCTATTGCCATCACTTATGAAAAACAATATTGCTTTTCTGAAGGAGATGACAACAGAGCTTCCAGTATAGAGTCACTATTCTGTAGCTTTTAGCCACAGGCCTATATAGGGGCCAGTACACCGTGGGGAGCTCAGGCCACATTCACACCTGGCGTGGTGTGACAGGGAGATGTGACAGCGGGGAGGAGCCGGATGGCAGAAGAGCCGGTGCCAACGGGGATCTGCCATGACTTCCCTCGCGCATGTCAGGGTGCAAAATCCTGCCCTGAAATGCGTGGGGGAAGCCGCGGCAGATCCCCGTTGGCACTGGCTCTTCTTCTGCTCTCTCCTTAGATGTGGGACCGATCTCTAGTTTCTCTTTTTGACTGGTCCCAAAATGAGTCTATGGTAAAGACAACCCCATGGGTCATAGGAGACTATCGGGATGGTAAACAATTACCCTCTAGTGAAATATGTTCATTTATTTTATTTATGTTTTAAGGAGTATTTGACTCTGTTTTTGTTATGTACACTCATTTTGTAATGGCCAAAGGATAAACAAATAAACTTTTGAATTGAATTCTTCTGCTCTCCGGCTCCTCCCCGCTGCTGTGTCTCTCCTCTGCCGCCGCCGGTGTGAATGCGGCCTGAGAGAGAGCTTGGGCTAGGAGTACTGGCGCTGAGGAGAGGGAGCAGGCACCATGCTTCCCACTTTCTTTTGGGAGCCAAAATTTGTCAGGGAGGTTGAGCAACAGCCCAAACAAGTAACAGCAGTGGTGTTGCAAGGCACAGGCGGGGCCATGCTCATGTCCCAATTATGGGCTGGGTCACCCTAGGGGCAAGGTCTCCTTAAGTGGTGCTCCTCAACCAGTCTCAGCCTCCCCCACCAAAGGTGGTGGTGCTGCTCTGGCTCCCAGTGAGCTCCCACCCCTTGGAGCAGCATCAACCCCACCAGAAGGAAGTTGTCAGAGTGGGTGAAGGCAGGGCCAGCTGTTCACTTCTGTCCACTCTGAAAACCTCTTTCTTGACAGGGCCCTTGCAAGCGGCTTGGCCGCTGCTAGAATATTTTCAGAGTGGATATGCGCAGAATGTTGGCCCCACCACCTCCCACTCTGAAAACTTCCCAGCGATGCTTAAGCCCCTTGCAAAGGGTTTCCCTTAGAGTCCAGGGCCCAGGCTCAATTAAGACCCCTCACTCAATGAAAGCTATGCCCTTAAGTAACAGCATCACTGAGTAGCCCATGACACTCCCAGTATTGTCTGAGCAGAGACAGAGCATGCAGTATGCCATGCAGACACCTGCATACTGGCACTGGGGATGAGACAGCGGACAGGACTCCTATGCTCCTGCAGGTGAGAGTTTCAGGAGTAGGAGGTTTCTAGGGGTTGTAGATGGGGTTCAATTACCTTCCCCAATTTTGGCAGTCCCTCTGGTGCCACTGCTGGAATGGGCACGAGAAGCCTTGATAGCTAGAAGACTAGGAAAGCTGATCCATCTTTCAGAGAACAGTTCATCATGTGGAGGACTGCTTACCAAGCTCATGTACCTGGGTTTAGGAAGATGGGTCTAAGCCACACTTCTGATTCCCTGATTGCTGTGGCTGGTGGGGACCAAAGTGTCCCCTTATGTAAATTAGAGAAACGTAAGAGTTGCTCTGAATGGCCCCAGCTGGAGTGATCTCAGGCACACAACTGCCCCATCAGTTGATGACCATTCATAGCATCATTTGCACCAGCATGACCTCTGATCAGGTGAGGAGGAGGTATGAAAAGAGCTGGTTATGCCACTTAGTATTTCTCTAACCCAGGGATGGCAACGCCATTGATTGTGGTTGACTGCTTGACCACAGACGACATCTGTGGTCCTTAGGGCACCATTCGTTAGGGGAGGCAGGAGGGGGCAATAACGGATAGGGACAAGATGAAGAGATTCCCCCTCCTCTTTTCTGCCAGGATCATGGCTTCATAGCATTCAGAGATGGGTGGGGGAACTCTCCCTTCTGCATGTTGGGAAGTAGATTGCCTTAGGCTGATGCCTGGGCAGGGTAGATCCCTGCCCAGCTAAACTGGCTTCCCCTGCTCTAACCATTCCCACTCTGACACTTTTGTACAGCTTTCCATTTGCTTTCTGCTGCAGAATCAGGACAAATCAGCCCTGTGTAAGGTTGCTGTTCCGGAGTAGAAACTAAACCCACATTCCCCCCTTCTTGGCTCATGCCCTGACTTTCCTGCTACCTGGTACGTAATGTCACGTGTAGTACTGATGCCCAAAGGGCTGATATTCTATTGGCCAAACAATATAGGTGCTAATCCTGATTGGCTGACTGCTGCTCAAGCCCCTCAGCAGTCATGCAGGGACTTCTATTGCCATCACTAGCTAGTGTGGGCATTGCTTGTTATTGGCCATATTAGGTTTCAGCAGAAATCAGTCTGTATCCACTCAGTGCAACTGCTAGCCAGCTTACATTGTTAGGTACATGTTGAAGTTTGGACTGGTTCCTGCCTCTGGGTCTCCCATCTCAAACCTGCCACCGACCTGTTCCTGACTCTGCTAACCACTTTCTGATTCAACTCTGACTCCCCATCCTGACTTAGCTTCAGCTTCCTGGTTCTGACTCAGCTATCAGACTCTTGGCCTTAGGGCCCAACGCTGGTGACTGGGCTCTGAATGGGCCCCCAGATTTCTGCCGCCTGCTTGGATGTCCTGTGCGTCAGAATTTGCTTACCACCTGAGCCCCTCTGCAGAGGCAAACTCAGCCTGTAAGCTCCCTGAGCTCCTGCTCTATTGGCCCAGACAGTCCTTACACCGTGCACCTGTCCCTGACCACCTAAAACCCCAAGGGTGTGATCCATAGGGGTAATTTCTGTCTCACTTAGAAAGGTTGTTTTAATCAGGAGAGAATTTAGCCCATTAACCCAATCTGATTCTAAGGTAGTTTCACATGTCATAATTTAAAGCAGCAGAGCCTGCAGAAAGCACTGCACAGTAGTTCACCAGAGATTTACAAATGTGTTGTGATCTGTAGAGGGATGGATCTATTTTAAACTGTGATGAGAAAAAGCACCTTTGAAAATCAACATCTAAATGGAACTACAGCAGGTGGCTTGTTCATTTTTTTATGAGACTGATAAGGAATGCCTCGCTTGATGTAAAGATTCATAAACCGATGTCTGTGCTGTAACGAGCTATCGTTTCAGACCTAATGCTTCTGCTTGGCAACATGATTTCACAATTTTTTCCCCTCTAGTTGAATGTGTCTGCAGTCTGGGCATTACCTGAAGGAATATGTAGTCATCCTGCACAGTCAAGGAGTCCCGGTCAATGCTGCCAGCAAATGGGATTGTCAGGGTTTTATCGGAACAATTCTGAATCTTACAGATGATGTAGCGATAACCTGAGAGTGGCAAGAAGCATTTATTAAAAGCTTGTAAAATAAAAAGATAAAAACATGTTGAAATTCCACTTATGGGGTAATACACTGAATGAACTTATCCGTATTTCCAGCTGCAAAGTAGTGATAGTTAGCAACTTAAAGAAAGCTTTGCTCTACAAAGGTCTGTGCTTTTACTACTCAATTCCCACAGCAGTCTTGAGAGTTAAGCAGGTGTTATCCTCAGGGCCAGACTTGGGAATTCTGCGTCCCTAGGCCCGTCTCAGGCTGCTGCCCCCAAGCCAAGCCCTGCACAAGCCCCATTGACAAGCCAAGTCCCACCCCCATGCTGTGTGTTCATGGGTGGCGGAACCCCATGTGAACGACGCAGCACACACAACCGCAGTGAATGGAGGTGCATGTGTGTGTCCGCCTAATGCATCCCCACTCACTCCGCACTTGTCCTCATACACGGAGCAACCAGCGAAAACGGTGGTTGCTCCGTGGGTGCGGATGAGTGGAGATGCGTGTGCAGACAGGTATATGGGCCGCCCACGCACCGGCACATCCACGGACCCCCACCTGGCGGAGACATGTAAAAAGGGTCTGTGAGGAGTCACTCAAAGAACAACAAAAGGTTGCTGCCTTGTAAATAAGGTTCTTCGAGATGGCTTCTAACATTCTCACAACCACCACCCTTTCAGACCCGCATAGAATTTTTTTCTTATAGTCCTAGAAAGGGTTGGAAGGAACTATTATTCTGAGGGGGAAAGTTATTTTTATACTAGAGGAGCTCGAGACCATCATGTGGTCTATTATTTGAATAGGGTGAGTATGCACAACACAGTTGTGAGAATGTTGGGAGCCATCTCGAAGAAACTTCTTTACAAGGCAACAACCTTCTGATCACTCACATGGGGAGGAGTTGTCTGTAAACAAACAGCTTTATCTCCCAGCCGGATTGGTGTCCCACTGTTTCTGCTGCTGCTGTACTACTAGCAGGCAGTGAGAAGGCAGAGGCAGGTGAGGGATGGGGACTCAGGCAGCAGGGTGCGGCTGTGGGCAGCTGCCTCCGGCCATGCAGGGAGAGAAAAACAAACAAACAAAGCAAGTGGTGCTGGCAATTGCCATCCCCCTCCCCCCAGAAAATGCTGCCCAAGGCCCGGGCCTAGGAGGCCTGCCCCTAAATCCGGGCCTGGTTATCCTCGTGTTGAAAAACAGAAAAAGAGGAGTTTCATTCACAGAACACCCTCCCTTTTTGCAAATTCACTTCTTGTTCCTTACTTCCTGTTCTGTTCATTAGTTCCTGTCGTATCAGTGCATCAACACATCTGCTGATTTCCTGCCATTTCAATGACCCACCCCTTTCACCAGGTGGCATAGAACAAGAGTCCATTGATAAACTGTGAGTAGTACAGATTTCCTGCAAAACTTTGGCTGCAATCACAGGAGGTGCTTAGTACAGAGAAAAGGGGTGGGGGGTACCTCCCTGCCCCACCTGCTTTGATTCTGAATGTGTGAGGGTTAGGTTCGCAGGGTACGCTGAGTGAAATGCACATTAACTCCCAAAGAGTTAAGCCAGAAAGCAAGGTTTAACTATGAATCTAAATTCATCATGCATTTCTTGTAATGTTTGAAGGGATTAATCTGCATATCAGCCAGCCTTAATTGCACAGGAGAGGAACAGAGGTAATTTCTCCTTCAGGGGATAATTCCCCACTACCTGTCTGGAGGGGATAATGCACTGTTGATAAGAAAAACAACAACAAAAACCTGCATAATAATGGGGCACCTATTAGCAGCCAGGGAACTTTTGAAGGAGGAGGGAACTTCCGAAGTGGAGATGGGAACGTGGGGACAATTAAAATGTGCGAATGCAAACTCTCTCAAACTCAGACTCTCATGGGCTGGAAACAAGCATCACAGAAGAATTGCCTATAGAATTCATGTGAGTTTGGGGCAAGGCTTGCAAGGGCTCAGTTCCAGTCGGTACCTCATGCAGATCCTGTCACTGCTGCTAGTCTGCAAGACACCATCACCCCAGCTGGAGGAAGAAGCACCAGCCTCAGTCCCAGTTTGGGCTGTTGGGTAGGGAGGGTGTTACTACTGCCACCCATCAGCTGTTTGGCCAGGAGAATGGTTTTCCCACCAAACAGATGATCAGTGATGGCAGTGGCAGTCTCTAGCCCCAGCTCCCATCAATCTTAACCTGGCCCTGACTAAAGGCTGACAAAGGACTGGGGGACTCATGGAGCCAGCTGGCAGGGCAGCCTCACCAGTTCCTCTAACTCCCCCTATGCTTCCAAGAAAGGAAAGAGTGGGAAATCTGGGACTGGTCTGCGTCACTCCTAACTCTGAAAGAGCGCTCTGTAAATGAGCCCCAAGAGATTCAGAGATAGACTATGGGTATTTCCTGATGTGACAGCGCCGGAGCACCCTCACAAGCTTACCTAGTCCAGAGTGGGACCAGCACTGGGGCTGGGATCCCTAATCCTAATCCCTCAAACTAACATGATGGGGGTCTAGCCGCCAGGGAGGGGGGGGGTGGAATGTGTGTCTGCCCAGCCCTGACCCCGCCCCCATGCTGCACCCAGCAGCCTGCCCCCTCCTTGGCAGCTGCTGTGGTGCCCAGTCCCCTGCCCACTCTGGACCATGGTGAGTAAAGCAGGCTTTCAAACACACACAGCCCAGGCTGCCACCACCACAGTTGGAATCCATCCCGCGTGTGAACATCTGGAGGGTGTTTTCTAACGTGACGGTCGCCGGTGGAGTAATGCGTGCTAAAGCTGGCCACCATCACATCAGAAAACACTCCTCATTACCATGCAGGGATACGGACTGCACATAAAAACTTCGCTCATATTGACTTGAGTGAGAGGCCCTACAAATATACTGAGGTGTAACAAGGGTCCTAGTCTTTGACAGGGCCTGGAGGGCTCAGTCCTATTACTCTGTCCAGACCCTGCTACTGCTGCTAGTCAGCAAGCCCCATATCTCTAGCTGAATGTAGTAGCAGCACCAGCCTCGGTCCCAGTTTCTCCTCTGGCAGGAGTGGCCGACATCCAGAAGCTTCCCAAGCCCTGAACTGGGTGCTGTCTACCCCAAACATAGTCCCCCATGTCATTACCAGGGCTGGGGCCAAGGAGAACTCTGTGCTTGGAGGACAGGGGTCAGAGGGCGAGGAGGCAAGAGGGTGTGGGAATTCTCTCTCCCAGAGGGAATTCTGTCCTGGCTGTTGAAGTTGCCTTAGGTTTGGGGGAGGATAATTCTCTCCTCAGAAAATTTAGAGGGAGAGGTGTCTTCCTTACTTCCCTCTCATTACATCACCTGAGGATGTGGCCCATAATATTTGCTGACCATATGAGTGTGCACTGCTTACCCTCCCCTCTGTGTTGAGCTACTCCTCCTCACCCCTCTCCAGAGCAAAACTGAGGCATCAAAGAAAGTCAGCTGTTCTCTCTAGTCTAACCAACAGAATACTGTGAACCCAGCCACTGCAAACATCAAGCTGCAAAGCGTCCTCCATGGATTCACAGACTAGAGGTGCAAGAGAGAGTAGGGATTCAGTGGACTCAGAGCAGCACCATCATGGAGAGCAGTTCTACTGTTATTCCACTCTTTGGGTGGGAAGTTACCTTCTCTCCAGCCCGTATGGGCAGAGATTTACAACATGTGGGTTGTGAGCCCAAGCAGAGCAATGCATTTGAGGTTAAGGTTATAATCATGGGTAATATCTGATAGGTTCTGCATATCTTTTGTAGCTGTCTAGGGTCACAGAATTATATCCAAGTCTCAAAATGGAGACAATCAGGGAAAACATTTGGAAATTGCTGTTCTAGGGAATTCCCATGCACAAAACCCAACCAGTTATTTTGGAAATCACTAGGACCTGCTCAGCTCTTTGAACACTTTGATTCCAGTGCTATCTATGGATTTAGCATACTAATTTGAAAAAGTTAGCCTTAATGCCTCAATGGAAGAAATGGCAGAGCAAGAGAGTATCTAGCATGTTATGAAAGGTCAATTTATACATCCCATACATTATAGTGTTCATAGGAGCAGGGGCTATTATCCAGGAGATTCAATCAACAAGGAAGAACACAATTCCTACAAAAGCCCAAAGTTAACTCAGGCGAATGCACTTTGTAATTGCAATGTGTACTTTACAGGGCATGTTTTAGCTATTAATCTGGAGGCTTTTCTTATAAAATAACAACATGTTGAATATGTAGAGCAAGGAATTTCAGGGGTGGTGGTGGGGGGGGGGGAGAGAGATGGGTAGTGAATTGACATATGCAAGGATTCAGTCTAACAGACACTCACCCAGCACTGCACTACCAGCTGTATTTGTAAATCAGGGGGGAAGGGGAGATGTTCAATGTTTAAGTGCCAGAACAAATTGCATTATTAATGGACTTTCACTGGAGCATAGCGTCTTGACTTCAATTTATCTCTGAGTGGAAAACAAGCAAACCTTAAATTACACTGCATTTTCCTATAACAGGACAGTTTGCTGAATACGTAGAAAGGGAACGAGGCATCTGACATCTATAAAAATGCTCCTTCCTGACCATTTTAGAAGTGGATCCAAAAAGGAGTCTTCAAAACCCAAACCAAAGAGGGCATGCCACATGCCAACGCTTTCATTAGCATACCTCCGCTGGGGTCTTGGATTTCCATATGGACCAAATCAGGGTCCCCGTCAACTCCAGTAACAGCCCTGAGAATAAAATATAATCAAGTTATCCTGGGCCAGCAACAGTATAGCAATTACATGGATGGGGAAACAGAAGCATTTCAAACTGCTCCAACCTCCCAGTGGGCAATTTAAAACAAACCCCATTTACAATTTTCAATTGCTATTTTTTATTTTTTGCTGGAAACCACATATTATCAGTTGTTGACATTTTTCTCAACAAACATCTCCATATGCTAAATTCAGTTGCAGAAAAGAAAAACAGGATAGGACACCAAACCGGATGTTTCTGAGGCAATCTCAAATTTAATCTTGTTTCTAATATCATGTGTCTATACATCTGAACAGCTCATCCGTTCTATATAAATAAGTCTGGCATCTGTGACCATAAGTTAAATTTATTTCTAAGGAACATCTGGAGAAATTTCTTACTAGAAACAATAAGAATAGTCATAAACTTAGCAAAGGTAGGTGTCAGGAATGGGCAGGGAATCCAGACCAAGAGTAGGTTTAGGATCAGAGAGTTAAAGTGGGATTGGAGTGGATTTCAGGGACAGATCAGTGTAGGGCAGATGCAGGACAGAACAAATCAGATGCAGGACAGAAGAGAACGGAGATTGGGCAGAAACGTGAAACGTGAAATGGCAAGATGATCTGTCCAGCTTACTGCTGCTGCCTGCTGGAAGGCATCACCAATTACCCTAGAGAAAGCCATCACCCGGTAAGATGGGCAGGGCAAGAGGTAACAGGGAGGTTAAGGTAATGGCCATAGCAGCTCTATGTGGAGAAGCCTGGGCCCAGTCAGAGCACAATGGCAGAGTATGGTTCTACGGAGGAGTCCGCTTCACCCCCAGTACCACAAGGGTGCCAGTTCTAGGCTTGGGCTTCCCACAAGAGGTTCTTCTTTCACAAAGCCATTTGAAAATGAAGAATTAAAAAAAAGAAAATCCTGAAAAACTTCAGTTGTAATGCATCAAAGTGCAGTTTAAAAAGGTGCAACAAGGAACTTCTTGGGTTTCCATCTTAATCCAAGTTCTCAGGCCATGGGCTGCATTCAAATTATCCTTTTCTCCTGAGTCAATCTGATACCCTCACATTTTTATTGCTCGTGTAATTAGCTCCCAAGATCCTGCACAAGTGGGTTGTTAATCACCTACATCTTTCAAGCTGAAAACCAAGGGTTAACAATGGAGCTATGTTGCTCGTGCACATGACTTGAAATGTGTGAAGAATCTTAAGTCCTTCCCCAGAACTGTTGATAATCCAAGAGGCATTGTTGATAATGCAAGAGTTTGTAGTTGCTTGGTTTTTATGTACCAGGGCACCAGGAGGCTTGAAAGCACCTCTCTCAGCTGATCATTAGCAGTTTGTAAGAGGCAATCCGTGGCAGGATTCAACGTGGGGGAGGGAGATTTAGTGGCATGTTTGAAGGGTGATTAAGGCTTATAAAGCACAACAGCTCTCCTGTGCAGGTAATTAAAGAGCTGGGAGAAAAGACTCATTTGAATGTAGCCATGGTGTTATGAAAAAATTACCGTAGCCTTTTTACATTGTGATTACTTACTCCAGAGTAGCCTGCCATGCCTTGGAGCATCCACACTGTATCTTGGCTTTCAGGGTGCAGTACTTTATAGGCACTTTTAATGTAGGATAAATTTGTGTGAACACTCTGGGGTTAACTGGCAGTCCTGTGGATATTTCTGATCCAAACAAGAATATCTTACGCCAGACTAACTGGTCCTTACCTTGCGATTCTCCCCAATAATGACTAAATGTCATATGAAGTCTTGGAAGTAAATAACTCATATGGTAAAGGTCAGTTACCTCTAAGTATTTTGTAAGAACACATTCTGAAAAATCAAGCTGTGTCCTTTCTGCTGGCTAAATCATCATCAGTAAGAAAGAGTCTGTATATACACATCTAGATGTGTATAAGAGACAGGTCTTACCGTGGGGCAGCTCGGGGTGGCCACCCCGGGCCCCATTCCTGGAGGGGCCCTGAGCAGGGCCTGGCACTGTCAGTCTTGGCCAGGGAGTGAGGGAGAGGTGGGGACTCTGCCGCTCTCTCACTCCGGCCAAGTCCGAGACAGCCAGGCAGTGGAGGGGGCCAGCGGGAGTGAGAGAGAGCCAGAAGCCGTGGCCCCTTCCGCTGCCTGTCAGTCTCTGCCAGGGAATGAGGGAGAGGCGAGGCCTCTCTGCCTCTCCTTCACTCAACTCCCTGGCTGAGACTGACAGGCAACCTGAAGAGATTTTCACTGAAGAGATTTTCTGTGCAACCTATCATGGGAATTGAGGGCCTCCAGCTGGTGATGGATTTGGCTGGAGACAGAGTGGGATTGCTGCTGATATACCGTGCACCTACCTGTACAGCGGTCTTCATGTCAACAAAGCAAAGGTATAAAACAGAACTGGGATTAGCTTGAGAATATTTTGTTATTAACTGGTTTAGAACGAATATATGATCTAAGGTAGACCTCCCTTTACGAAACCCTGTCTGCTCTTAGTCAAGAATCCCCTCCTGTTGCATCCAGGCAGTCAGTCTCTGAAGGAGAAATTTAATATAAAGTTTTCCCATCACACAGAGAAAACTTATAGGTCTATATTTAGTTGGATCACTGGCCTCGCCTTTCTTAAACATTGGCACGACTATGATTTTAAGCCAATCCGTAGGAAATAGCCTGGAGTCATTAATGGCCATCAATAAATCCGCTAAAAGAGGGGTCCACCAATGGACATTACTCTTTAATATCTCCGCCAGTATAAAGTCTGTAACCGGTGCTTTATTTGATTTTAACTCCAGAATTAGAGGTTCAACTTCCTCTGCCGTTACTGGGAGTCAACCTGGAAAATGATCAATAGGCAAAAGGACTAGGTCTAATACTATGTGCTTTTTCTGCACACCCCTGGGAGTAGGCCCTGGATGTCCTCTCCCCTAAAGCCCACTGGATCAGTGGAGATTCAGCAGGGTGCACTCTCTGTGCCAGACCTCCCCAGGCTGTTCCATCTTTGCAGAGTCAAAACAGCGGATCAATTTCAGCTCTACTCCTGTCATCAGTACATTAGAGCCTAATTCATCACTGGGCTATGCCTGCTTTACAAGGGTCCATTTCTACACCAGGTTAAAAATGCAGTGGAAGAACAAGCCAGTGGTGTGTATTTGTTACAGGAATAGTATCGAGTTAGAGATTTTGTAGAATTCCTACATAGTATTGGAGCTGGATCCAGACAAGTGCAGTTTATGTGATCATGGAGAGAGTAAGGGTGTTAACAAACATCAATATAACAATCTGTAAGTGTGTGTTCACCTGGCCATATATTAGGTAGTCAAATTTACCTGGATACATGGTTCCCCAGTGCGTGCCCATGCACAGTGTCCTGCCAGGGTATGCAAGGAATGCTGTGCAACCTAATGTGGGCTAAGGCATGCCCATGCACTGGTGTGCAATTTGCTGGAGAGAAACAGAGCAGTTTTGGGCTGGGGGCGGCAGTGCATGGAGCACCAGCTGAAGTAAGCGGTGGGAGCAGCAGAGCACCAGATGCTGGTGGTGGTGATCTCTGTCTTCTCCCCACTCATTCTGCATCCCAGGATGGGGATACTGAAGAGCCAGTGGCAACCTGGGGAATGTGGCAGAAGAACACAGGCACCATGGGGCTAGAGCATGGAGCTTGGTTATGAGTTGTGAATGTGCATGCTCCATTTCCCCACATCCCGTTTATTAAGCACTCACAGGATGTGGGTGGGTGGAACACGCACACTCACCGGCTCCAGTGTGGTTTGTTAATCCCGTAAGGGGTCCATGAAAAAAGCTGAAACGACAATACATTCATATTATCATTTGAAGTTTATTCATGGAACGCATAAGGTGGGCCTCAAGGACTGGGAGTCCCAGCCTATGGAGGGCCTGTGGCAAGGAGGAGGGCCCTCAACACATGGGGCTCCTGAGAAAGCAAGAAATTCCAATATATGTGGAACATCTGGGCCCACAAGGCCTGCAATGCAGTGAGCCCCAGCCCTTGGAGGAGGTATGTTTAAATGAACATCAACAATTAATAAGAACAACACACTTCCCCTTTTCATAGTGGGTGAGGCAGTCTGTGTCTGTCAAACATTCCTATGGCGGGAGAGGGCCCACCCCTCCATTTTGTACATAGCCCCACCTTCCCAAGTGCTGGCACTGTATAGTCTATACAGTGCCAGAAATTCATAGCCAAAGTATCTACAGACTTATGAACATTTCTCCACTATGCTCAGGTCAGAGTTTCCCAGACTGCGGGTAGGGACCCCAAAGTGGGTTATCACCATCTGAGGAGGGGGTCACGATCATAATGATATTTCATATACCATGCGTGTCTTTTTTCCCTTTGGGGTCATGGCATAATATTTAAGTCTGAAAAAAGGATCCTGGAAGCAAAATTTGGGGCCCCGCTGTGCTAGGTCTTGTAGCAAATATCTGATTAACGTCAGGCAAAGTATTTCATTAGGACTCTCAATGCTTCGCATAGGTACTAGGGATGGACGTTCTGGATTTGGATTACTCCGTAACTTCCCGGAACAGACTGTTATGGATTAAACTGAATTATGCAAAATGGCTGCAGCACGTGCACAGAATGGCTGCCCTTTTCCAAAACGGAAGCAACACTGCCACCGTCACCGTCATTTTCGAAAAGGGCTGTGCATGCGCGAAACGGCCCCAGCAGCCATTTTGCACATGCACGATCCAGAGCAGGGAGCTTGTCAACCTGCTGTGCTGAGGGAGCCTGCCAGGAGGTTTCAGTCAAGCCCTCCAAGGCCTGTAAGTACAGTTCCAGGGCACCAGGGGATGGGGGTAGGAGTGGTCGGACCCATTGCCCCGTAAGGGACTACGGATGGGAGGACAGCTTGGTTTCCCATTGACTTCAATGGGATCCAAATCTGTAATTAATCCAAAAATTACAGAACAGAATCCATAACAGATCTGAATCTGTAATTCAATCCGGATGCTCATCCCTTAAGGTACAGGCAAAGTTTGGAATTTGGCACCATGTACAATGCCTAGGACAGGGGCAAGGGATCTTTTTTTCCTCCCATGGAAAATGAGTACAATCTCCATGACTCAAACAGGAGTTGGAGATTTGGTGCCTAAGGATAGGATGCTCAGGATAGGAGAATGGAGGGGGAAGGTCCAGATCATGGATCTATCCCCTATGCCCTCGTATCCACTCCCTTCCCCTTAGCTTGAGAACAGGGAATGGATCCACAGGCCACATCCAGGAATTAGAAACAGGGCAAACAAACAACTGTGGGCCAGAGGTTCCCACTCCTGGTCTATGTGGTGCAGATAAACCCAAAATGCCAACCAATAGGCATTCTAGAGAGGGTGCCCTTGAGTTGTACACATTTCCTAAATTCAGCCCTCTCCCTGTAATGCCCTTCAGTAGTGTATGAATTGTCTAGGGATTGTATAAAAGGCCTAAGTAAAGCACCTAATTCAAGAAGTATTTTATGCACTGCTGATGCTGATGCACTGATTGACACCATAAACATCCCGGTTATAATAATAAGCCTGCTATAAGCTTATAAGCATTGTAAAAATTGCCAAAAGCTGCAGGCATTGCATTTCACACTTTACATGTAACATATATGTATTCACACCTATGCATGCACCTGAACACAGGATAAAGAGACTCTCCCACCCCCCACCCCCTTCTGTTTCTGTGTCTTTACTCTGCAGTCCTTTGCTTATCTGGCTTTGTCAAACCTTTGCCATTCTTTTAACAAAGTTTTCTTTCATTTAATTATCTCTCTTCCTGGGAGCTGCTCTTTTCATCACAGGGATCTTCATTTATTACAACAGCATATCAATACCCAGGAAAGTATCAGTATGTTGGGCATCAGTTATAATTTGCTCTAGTGATATACGGGGTCAACAAATACAAGCTGTTAATGTCACGGTGCCTCTCAATATATGAATGTCTATCTGCTATGCAGCTGCACATTTCAAGGTGACAGCTTCAAATATGCTCTCTGTGCTGACAGCAATTCTGCATTTTAAGTGTTGCTGTTCCTCTTTTCCAGGTCCATTTCCTCAAGGTCTGTTTAAGTCGAATTTCTGATAAGTTGAATTACTTGTACATGGCTGAAGAAATTTGACTTAAGTAGACTTTACTGTATCTCACTGTTGTCTTACCCCCGCCCTCCTTACCAGCCCATAAAGATTTGAAATATCATTTTCTCTTTTGTGGGGGAGATAATGAATTCAGAACATTTTTCCGAAAATTAACAACTGGGGGGGAGGGGAGGGGGCAGAGGGTGAGAACTGAAATGCAGGGAGACCAGCAGCAAGTGGTGAGTTTGTAAGGGGGGTGGTTATTTTGTGAACAAGCACTTAATTTGGGGGGGGGGGGAGAAGGGGGCAGTGCTGCTTTCTACAACTCATTTTAACTAATGTCATTTCACGATACCTAATCAGGTGGAGTCTGCTACACAGGTGCTGCTCATCCATTCTAATTTCCCTCAACAAATATACAAAACGGGAAATTTCTTACCTGTGAATTTTCCTTCTCCTCCTCCCAGGACAGATGGTCTTCACCGATGGGATGCGTCCCTCCCTCCTTCAGGATAGGCAGGATCAACTTGATTGACAGCCTCATCCTGAGAGAGGGCACAGCCCATCGACTAGCCCAGGATGAGACTGCCATAGCCGCTTTAGGAACATTAATAAAACGAACTGAAAATTGTAAGAACCAAGAACTGGAAAAAGCAACAAGCTCTCCCCGCCCCTTACCCCCTGGGAGACAGGGCAGGGGAAGAAAACTCAGGAACAGGCTCCTGGAGCCCAGTCGTGACCTCTAAGAGAGAAAGAAGGTGAAATGGAGACTATCCCTTGCCCCCATCCTCATCTGGTGCCTGGAATCCCACAGAGGGCGGGCTGAAGACCATCTGTCCTGAGAGGAGGAGAAGGAAAATTCACAGCTAAGAAATTTCCCATTCTCCCCTCCTTACAGGACAGATGGTCTTCACCGATGGGACGTCCCCAAGCAGGACATCACCAGGGAGGGTGGATTCCCACCAGAAGATAAACGCTCAGAAACCCCTCTGGGGAGTCCAGGCGTTAGTTTAGAAGAACCCTTTGAAGGACCCTTCGACCAAAGGCCGCCTCCGCCGAGGCCAGGGTCGACAATCTATAATGCTGGGCAAAAGTATGTATTGACGCCCACGTGGCTGCCCTACAGATTTCTTCTAGTGGAGCCCTACAAAGTAAAACTGCATTCGTCGCTGTGCTCCTAACCGAATGGGCCATAATTCCCTGTGGGATGGGGACCCCCCCTAGCCTTGTATGCCTCCATGATGCATGCCTTCAGCCACCCAGACAGGGAAGATTTGTTCGCCCTCTTGCCTCTATTCTTGTGTCCAAAATTGACAAAAAGGGAAGGAGCAGACCTAAAGGGATGGGTTCTGCTGACATATATCTTTACCGCCCTTCAAACATCCAGAGTATGCCACAACTTCTCCCTTTGATGTTGTGGGTTGGGACAAAATGAGGGGAGAAATAACTCCTGATCCCTGTGAAAGATTGAGTCTGTCTTAGAGTGGAAAGATGGGTCTGGGTTCAATACTAACTTATCTTTGTGAAAAATACAGAGCTCTGGATCAATGGAGAGGGTCCCCCACTCAGAATCTCTTCGAGCAGATGTGATAGCTACCAAAAATAGGGTCTTAATGGACAAAAACAAGGAGGAGACTTTGTCCAATGGTTTGAAAGGGGTTTTGGTTAAAGCTTCTAACACAATATTCAGTCTTCAGGTAGGGAACCTGTTACGTACTGGAGGCGATAGAGCTTCGACTTCCTTGATAAATCTTCTGACCAGCGCATGTGCTGATATCGGTGGTAGGCCTGTACATCCTATAATACTAGATAAAGTCAAGAGTTGCCTCTTAATAGTGTTTGCCTTCAGTCCCTTCTCGAGACCCTCCTGTAAAAACAGGAGGACTTCCAAATGACCCGCTGCCATTGGTTGCTGTTGACATTGGGAGCACCACTGTGTAAACTTGTTCCATGTTCTCCCATAGATTCTGTTAGTTGACTCCCTCCTGGAAGACAACAGGGTATCCAGCAGCGAGCCAGAATAACCAATGGAGGTCAGTTGCTGCCGTTCAGTCTCCAGGCCGTGAGAGCAAGTCTTCTCACCTGAGGATGTAGAAATGGGCCCTGGGACAATAGATCCAGCCAGAACGGAAGATGCAGTGGTTGCGAGGTTGACAGACTCAAAAGTTCCGAGAACCAGGGCCAGCAAGGCCAGAAAAGTGTCACTAGGATCACCTGTGCCCCCTGGCGGCGGATCTGTTGCATAACCCTCGGGATGATCGGTATGGGAGGGAAGGCATGTAGTAGGCCCCTTGGCCCAGTCAGTGACAGGTCATCTATACCGAGGGCCATTGGGTCTCTTCTTGCCAGGTAGAGGCGGACCTTTGCGTTGCTTGTGGACGTGAACAGATCCATCACGGGTTCCCCGAATCTCTTCACAATTAGAGAGAAAGCCGTTGGGGAGAGGGAACACCCTCTCGAATCTGCTACCTGTCGGCTCAGCCAATCCGCAGTCGTGTTGCTCTTCCCTGTGATGTGGATCGCCCTTACAGATTGAACTCGACTCTCTTACCAGCTGAACAGCAACGTCGCTTCCCCCTGGAGAGACTGAACAGGAGCCGCCCTGGTGATTGATGAACGCCATGGCCATGGTGCTATCCGTTCATATCAGGAGGTGGGACCCCGCAATGTGACTAGTGAAATGATTGCTCTCAGCTCCAATCTGTTGATGTGCCATGTCTGTTTGATGTCATGCCACCTGCCCTGGGCCAACCCAAACTTGCAGTGTGCTCCCCACCCCAGTGTGCTTGCGTCCATTGTTATAATAGTCCTTTCTGGGTCTCTCAAGGGAATGCCCCTCTCCAGGCGTCCTGGGTGAGACCACCAGCTCAGTTGTTGTTTCACTATGTCGGGCACTCTGAATCGGAGATGGGTGTTGCTCACGATCTCCTCCTGGTAGGGGCAGAGGAAGGACTTTAGGGGCCTCAGATGGAGTCTGGTTCATGCCACCATTTCCAAACAGGACACCATGCTTCCCAGAACCTGCGCAAGGAACATCAGGTCCACCAACCCCTCTCTCTGGAGACACGCCAGCAGCGTCCGCATCTTGCCTACTCTCTCTTCTGAGAGAAAGAGCCGGTCCTGGATGGTATCCAGCTGAACTCCCAAGTGTAGGATGGACGTAGCCGGGTTCAGACAGCTCTTTTCCCTGTTTATTAAGCAACCATGGGTTTCTAGGCACTTGATTGTTAGAAGTAGATCGGTCATGCTCTGATTTCTTGATGGAGACCTCAGGAGGATGTCATCCAGATATGCATAAATGTGTATCCCCTGTCTCCTCAACAATGCTACCAGCGCTACCAGTATCTTTGTGAACACCCAGGGTGATGAGGATAGCCCAAATGGGAGAGCCCAAACCTGGAAGTGGTGACCTTTGATTGCGAATCGCAGATACCTCCAATGGGCGGACTTTATGGTTATGTGGAGGTAGGCTTCCCAGAGGTCGATAGAGGCTAGAAAGTCACTGGGTTGCAGGGCCGCTGTGATGGAACTTAGAGTCTCCATCCTGAACTTCTGGTACCTGACCCTCCTGTTGAGTTGTTTGAGGTCGAGTATGGCCCGTACATCTCCATTCTTCTTCGGGACTGTGAAGAAGATAGAGTACACGCCAGAGTGTCTCTGGCAAAGAGGGACTGGTTCTATAGCACGTATGTCCAGAAGGTGTTTGATTGCAGTCAGGGTCTTGTCTGCCTTTTCCCTGTCCTTTGAAAGAGGGGAGGGGAGGAACCGCTCCTTTGGTGGAGAGTCAAGTTGTATCGTGTGGCCTTTGGTCACCGTTTCGATTACCCACCGGTCCGTGGTTGAAAGTGTCCATTGACCTGCAAAGGACTGTAGCCTCCCCCCGATGTATGTCTCCGACCGCTATGGAGACCCCCTCCAATCATGCTTGGGGCTTAGGTTGCTTTTGGGTTGGGGGCTGGGGTCTCTTGGGTTGGAACTGGTCTCTCCCTCGTCGCCACCTAGGTTTGCTTGGGCGGAAGTCTCTCTTCCAATTTCCCTTGTGGTTCCGTGCAGCGGATCTGGGATGAAAGGAGCTTCTACTCGTGTTCTTTGTGGGTATCAGCAGTAGGGCCTTTTTCTTCTCCGGTTCTGTGGTGAGAATGTTATCCATAGCCTCTCCGAACAGCTTCTTGTCCTGAAATTTTGCCCCCGTCAGCACTTGCATCCCTGTTGCCTTGGGGGAGGGGTGAGCCCGCGTCTGAGTGGGACTGGCTCGCGCTGTCATGGTGGAGCATGGGAAAATGGAGCGGCCTGTTTGCGCCTGTGGTCTGAGTGCCTTGCTGCACTCAACTCCCTGCGAACTCCAAGGCCGCCGGGGAGGAGAAGCTCCAGATGCGGTGGCTCCCCCCTCCCAGATGGGCCCTCTCGTTTCAGAGAAATGGGGGAAGGGGGGACATGGGGAAGGTCCCCCCCGGTCCCCTGCCTGCAGTTCAGCCCTACCCCCCCCGCAGAGGAGGGGGAGGAGTGATAGGAGCGGGCCCCAGAGAAATTTTTTTTTTAAATTAAAATGCCTAAGGCCTATGCTCCCCAAGTGGGAGCCTTTGATCCTGCTTCCTACCCCGTCAAGGCAGGAACAGAACTGGGCTAGTTGATGGGCTGTGCTCAGGATGAGGCTGTCAATCAAGTTGATCCTGCCTATCCTGAAGGAGGGAGGGACACATCCCATCGGTGAAGACCATCTGTCCTGGGAGGAGGGGAGAAGTGCTTTGTTGTTAAATAGTTGAAACTATTTGCTTTTATGCTTGCTGATGAAGAAGGATCTGCCATCTCTGAAAAACAACAAGAAAAAAGCCCCCTCCTTGGTTACAGAAGGATCTTCTCCAAGGCCCACTGAAAACTAGCAGGATTTCTCCACTGGTCCCCTGCACCCCTGTAACATAATTCAGAGCTTATCAGAACTTTCATAGGTTCAAGATTTGAGATGAAAAATGAAGTTTAAGTCATTTACACGGTCAACTCAAGAGCAGCGCCTATCTGAGAAACCCAGCCTAAACAGCATTATTCATGGTTTACCATGGAAAGACCAGGTCAAAATCTGTTGTTGCTGAATTCCGTTCCATGGGGATTTTTTTTCTCCAAAACACTCCATTGCAAAAATTTGACTCTAATTAGCTTTAAAGGATAATGGCTCCTGGCAATTTGAGTTTCTTGGGGAGACAAAAATAATTTGATTTGCACAAGATGATAATACGTTTGAGTTATAACTGATTTACTCTGCTAGTGGAATTCCTTATGCCAGCAGTGAAAGATATTCCTATCTTTCTACCTGTGTTTCCTGCTACGTTCCCAACTGGGAACTTCACTCCTTCTCTGCCACCACCACCATCACTGACCCCACAGCCTCTTGCTCCCTAAACTACCCACCCATGTCTTCTTCTATGCTGCCCCATACACCTAGAATTCACTTCCTGAGCAAGCTACACTCTTGCTCCTTCCCTGCCTCTTTTCAAGTCCCTCTGAAAAGCCTACTGTTTCGGTCCGGCTCTCCCAGGCTGGTCACCCCCATGGAGTGCTAGTTTATGGTCTCTTTGTACCGTCTTATCCTCCAAGATTCCCCAGCTCCCCTTTTGGCTAAGCCAGGGGCGGGGAACCTTTTCCTTCCTGGGTGCCACTTTGAAAAGTAGAACAAGCTCTGAGGGCTACAAGGAGTTGGGGACAGGAGTGCTTAGTGGGCGCACTCAAGAAAAGGCAGTCCCACATCATGACTTTGCATGATGGATCTCTTCCCTATCTTTGTATGCAAGCTCTCATCTCTGTTCACTTAACTTGAAGCTCCGGTTTTCAGTGGTTGGAGGTAGGAACTGGATCCAAGGGAACACATATAGGGTGGACTCACATCTCACATTGATTAAACAGGATGTCTGCAGGGTGCCAGAACATGTATAACGAGCTTTGGATTAGTGTTATGTGTGAGGGAGTCAATGGGAGTTCCAGCCCCACTTTAAATTCAGATTTGGAGTTTAGATCAAATCTGAACTAGAAATCTTCATTAAAGTGGGGCTGGAAGTCCCGTTGACTCCCTCACATGTAATACTAATCTGGGACTCATTATACATGTTCCAGGGCCCCGTGGACATCCGATTTAATCAGTGTTATGTGTGAGTCCACCCATAAAAATTTGCTGTGGGCTGACTTTGGCTCCTTGGACCTGAGGCTCCCCATCTCTGGACTAAGCTATACATGTGTAACTGTAAATTCTTAATTTCTTAAATGTATCCCTGTCTCTCCCAGTGTTCCCCTCCCGCTTATTTCCCCTCTCTTGTCCATCCTGGATTGTGGGACCTCAGGGGCAGGGACCTGTCTCCAATCATGAATGTTCTGCACCAGGGACATTGCTGGTACAATAACCATAACCACACCAGCTGTTCAGTCAGTGTCCGAAAATTCCAGTGTCCCCTGTTTCTCTACTGCCTCCTATGCTTAAATGCATTGTCTCATCACTGTCTCATCTGAATAACAGCACTAGAGCTGTTTATCAAATCACCACCCAAGACAAAGGCCGTTTTTTACATGGAGGCCCCCTCCCCCCCCAAACCGCTCAGTGTTCGGGCAGGTGTGTGGCGGCGGGGGGGCGGGAGGGCAGTCTGTGTACACAGCTGACAGTGGGTGGGGGGATGGGTGTGCACTAGGTGTGCACTTGTGTAAACACCATAGGCGGTGGGTGTTTGTGTGTGCACGCTCCTGACGCACACCCATCTTCACCCATGGAGCCCTCTGGTAAAACGGAGGTGGTTCCGTGCGTGGAGGTGGGTAGAGAAGGGTGTAGGTGGCTGTGTCTCCGTGTAAACGGACACACACACACCTCCACCCACTGCGTCAAAACACCCACCTGCCCCCCGTCCATGTATTAACGGTCTAAACAACAAACAAACCGTATCACTAACTGATCAAGCCAAATGTAAGAATGTCTGCCCCTAGATTAGGAGATTAATGCCATTGGGGTAAAATTGGCAAGGAGCAGCCCTCTTCCCCAGAGTGTGGGGCTCAGAAGAAAGCTCTCTTCTTAGGGTTCATTCACAGAACATCTTTCCCCCCCCCCTTGCAAATCCACCACTTGTTCCTTAATCTGTGTTTGCCTTATCCAACAGCCGTGCATTCAGACAGCTGCTGATTTCCCTGCATTTCAATGGCCTCTCTCTATTGCAATTACAAAATTAATAAACAAAGTGGAACTGAGGATTCTGAGAGGATGCTGAGTGTGTGATCTTTTCTTTTTTTTTTAAATGTGCTTTTAATCTATTTATTTTCAAAGAAGCACAAGGTGGTGGGGGCAGATTACAGCGGTCAAAAAGATGTGATTTGGAGACAGCTCCCCCATTCTATCAGTCTGGACTGTTTTCACTCCACTCCTTACAGCACAAAAGCCTTTCAAACAAAGTTCAATGTTCAAGGCTCAACAAAATCTTTCCCACCCCCTCACGTCTCGTCCCTTCATGGTATCACATCTCTAAAATCCCTCCCTTCACGTGGCATTTGAATAGCCAAGGTCTTGCTACAGTTGCTTGCCACTGATGACTGTAGCTGTGATCAAATCAAATCATTTATTGCGGCCAAAGCCATACGTTCAGAAATAATACAAACACACCAACAATAACATAACATACAAAATTGAAATAATAAAAACACTATTCATCCTATTTGGATAAGTCATAAAACAAATGCCATGACCCAAGTGCCATGGGTCAATGGTTGTTGCTCAATGATTGCTTAAAACAAAGAAATAAAGTACGCAGATTTATAGTGGCAATGAGGAATAGGGCTACAGCCTCTGAAATAGAAGAGTCATCATCAGCCAAAGCCAAAATACATAGATTTTGGTCAGTACGACCAGGAAACTTCTGAAGAAAAAAAGAGAGGTGCTTGAGGTGTAAAGCATCGTATAAATGGCACTGGAACAGAATATGAGAAGGGGTTTCCACATGTTGACGATCAAAGGGGCAGAGACGCTCTGAAAAATCAATGGCGGAGAGACGGCCCTCCAAAACCATAGAAGGCCAGGCATTAAATCTAGCCACCATGAACAAGTATTTACCTCTAGATGAAATTGATGAAAGCAAATAGGGGGCCATGGGAGGGCAAAAACTTACATAAGGGAAATAATTCATGAGATGGCGAGTAGCTCTGATTACTGCCCTTTCTTCCTGGAATTCCCTATCTTTAATCCTAGAGATAAGGTCCCTTACCACTGCCGACAGCTCCTTCCCCCTCCAATAATCCAGGCTATACCCCAGCTGATTCAGGAATGATTCCACTGCTAACCGCCATGAGCTCTTAAAAGAGTCATTAATCCGGTAAGACACGAACCCCTGGGTTGGGAGAAGTGTAATTTGGCCCAGAATTTAAGGGCACTAGCCCAAGCCAAGGTGGACCATCTGAGCTGCCCTGTCTCATGTCTAATGGCCGCAAATGGAGTGGCACTGGGGACCCTCAACAACCTTTGGAGAAAACAGGCCTGCACACTATCCAACTTCCCCAATTTTGCCTCGAGATGAGGAGCCCAGACCTCGGCCCCATATAACAGCTGGGCCCACACCCTGGCATTTAGCACCTTGGTCACAGGAAGTATAGCCCTCCCCCCAGTATTACTAAAAAGTCTGAGTAGAGAGAATGAAAGGCCCCATGCCGCCGACAATGCCTTCTCCAAATGCCCCCTCCATGACCCGTCCACATGAAAAGATAAACCCAGATATTGGAAGGCATTAACCTGTAGAATACTCTGGCCATCAACAGACCACTGATGGAGCTTGCGGGCTCTAGAAAAAATCATTATTTTTGACTTGCCATAGTTGATCTGAAGTTTGTTAAGTTGACAAAAGTTGGCGAAGCAGGCCAGCTGTCTGTTGAGACCTACCCGGGTCTGGGATAGGATTGCTATATCATCAGCTTATAAAAGACTTCCTACCACACGATCTGCCAATTTAGGAAGGAAAAAAGCAGGGGAAGCCAACAAAGGGCCAACACCATTGATAAAGAGGTTAAAAAGGACGGGTGCTAACACGCAACCCTGACGGACTCCCAACCATGTCGGGACTTCCTTCGACAGGGAACCCGACCTACCCATCTTTACACAGAGAGATGTATTAGAATGAAGTCGTTGTAAAAGGAAGAGCAATTGCCTATCTATTCCCATTAATACGAACTTCTACCATAAAATGGCCCTAATTAACAAGATCAAAGGCCGCTTGAAGATCTAAAAAGGCCACATATAACTTTCCATTCTTAGCAATATATTTTTCAGCAAGATGCTGCAAAATGAGACAGTGCTCAACGGTTGAACGTCCAGACTGGAAACCGGCCTGCTCCAGGCAGAGGACCTGATCCCGGGTAATCCAGTCCATCAGCCTCTGCAACAGCCATTTACCATATATTTTGCAGGTAGTGCAAAGGAGGCTGATGGGCCTATAATTGGCCAGGGATCCTTGGTCTCCCTTCTTATAAATGGGGGCTACCACAGCCAACCCCCACTTGGCACGGATTTTACCCGAGTTATTGACTGTTGTAAAGAGAATGTAGCTGTGATTGATCACTCCAGGACCAGGAACTAAATTTTGGCCTCTGGAGTGCAACATCTCTGCACAAGTAAAGCCATTATATTCCCACCAGCACCACAATAAATAAAAAACCTATATGTATTTTTTAAAAGCTGATATATTTGTATAACTCAATGGGGGTCTGACTTTGTGATTTTGGAATATTTCTGAATGGCAACCCAGTTCTCTAAACCTTAATGAAAGTTATTTCAAACCTTGTTTGCAGGACGCAAATGGGACTGAACTGTGGCACAGGCCCTCTGTACACAGATGAGTTTCACCCCATGTGCGCTGCAGAAACAGAACAAACATTTGGAGGTGGAGAAAAGGTGCAACAACATTGGCTTCTCTGGGATCTGAGGGTGCCTTGTCTCTCTTCGCAGTCGACAGCCGATCATTTTGAAGGCAACCACATAAATGCTTGGGATCCCAAAGCCACTGAAGCTTGGAATCAATCTATATGACAAGTAGAAATAAAACCACCACCCCATTTTAGTTTCAGTTGGTTTCAGTTTCTACTTGGGAGGAAGGAGTAAAGTCCATCTGGAGTTGAGAAGGGTAAAAAACAAGTCGGGGGACAGAGGCTTTCTTCTAGCGAGTAACAGACCCAGTTCTGCCTCCTTAACTGTGAACGGGAAACAGAAAACATTTTGTCCTCCCCCACTAAAATTGGAAAAACCAGAGGTCTGCTAAAAATGGACACCCATTCAAATAGAGGTGTACACCTAAAAAGTCATAATGTGGACAATATATGCAATCAGAAGCACAGGAAAAGATGGTTAAAAATATTTATCTGGAGGCTCCTAATGAATTCCAGTCGCTGTTCCATTTTTTGCAGAAAAATTCTGAAAAAACAAGAAAGTTTGGCTCCACCCCAGCTTTGTATTCATATTTATATACTTCTAGGTTTCTGATTTCTTTGGAAGATGTGAAAAGAAACCAGGTACAACTCTTCATAGAATGTTGGCTACTTTAAGAACATGCCATTGAACAAATAATCTAGTTACAGTATATTCTGTCTCTCTCTAATAAAATGTAAGTATTTATTTATTTATTTCCCATATTTTTATGCTGCCCCCTCCTGCTTACGCATCTCAGGGCAACTAACAACATCTTAAAATAAATCACTACAATAAAACAAATAAAACCATTAAACATTAAAATAACCCTGGCAGAAAAAAAATAAAATTCCCATCCCTAACCCATCCTCCCACTGTCTATGGAAAGAGGGGAGGTTTAAGGAACTCTCTCCGGTGGGAGAGAGTTCCACAGCCACGGTGCGGCCACCAAGAAAGCCCCCCTCATAGTCAACACCAGGGAAACTTGCGGGGCCTCAAGGAGGGCACTCCAGGCCAACCGCAGAGACCGATCCAGGACCCGGAGGTGGGGCGATCCTGCAGATAACTGGGACCCAAGCCATCAGGGCTTTAAAGGTCAAAACCAACACCATGAATTGGGACCGGAATACTATGAGTAGCCAGTGCTGAGAACGGAGTAATGTGCTCGTGATGCCTCATTCTCCTAAGGAGACGAGTCACCACATTCTGTGCCAGCTGCAGTCTCCGGACCATCACCAAGGCTAGCCCCACATAGAGCGCTAGAGTGTTATCCAATCTTGAGGTAATAAAAGCATGGATGATCATGGCAAGGTCCATGTCTGACACATACGGCTTAAGCCGTCGCACCAGATGAAATTGGCAAAATGCATCCTTCGCCACAATCGCCACCTGGACATCCAGGCGGAGCTGTGTGTCTAGGAGCATGCCCAGACTATGGACTTGAGAAACTGGGGGGTGGGGGTGGACACAGTCCCTATCTATGATGGGGGCCATCACTCCCCCAGCTTTTCCCACAACCATCTCCTCCGTCTTGTCGGGATTCAGCTTCAGGCAGCTTGCCCTCATCCACTCCCCCACAGCTGACAAACACTGAGAACTGAGTCTGCCGGGCCTAGGTCTGATGAAAAAGAGAGGTACAGTTGTGTGTCATCAGCATATTGATGACACCTTACGCCAAACCCTCCGACAACCTCCGTGAAAGGCTGCGTATACATGTTGAACAAAAGAGGGGATAAGATGGAACCTTGTGGGACTCCACACGTGAGGGTCTGGAGAAAAGATGAACAATCACCCAGGATCACATGTTGAGTTCTCCTGGCCAGGAAAGAGCGGCACCATTTGAGAACAGTACCACCCACTCCGACTCGGTCCCACAACTGAGTCACCAGCAACTCACAATCAACGGTATCAAATGCAGCCAAGCGATCTAATAGGCTCAGTAGGGTCGAACGACCCTGGTCCAACTCCCAGGAGAGGTTATTGACCAAGGCTACAAGCGCAGTCTCAGTGCCATGATCCATACAAAAGCCAGATTGTGAGGGATCTAGGAAACTGATCTGGTCCAGATGCTCCTGAAGCTGACGAGTCACCACCTGCTCAATAGCCTTCCCTAAAAGGGGAAGGTTAGAGACCGGTCAATAGCTAGCCATAACGTCAACATCAAGTGATGGTTTTTTGAGCAGAGTCTGCACCACCGCCTCCTTGAGACCATCTGGCCCTCTGCCCTCCCTAAGGGAGGCATTTACTATCCTGGCCAGCAACAGCCCCAACATCTCTCGGTTGGCCTTAACCAGCCAGAATGGGCATGGGTCCAGTTCACGAGCGGCTTGAACAGCCCCCAGAACATCCTCCGCACCAGAGGGCGACACGCACTGAGATTGATCCCATAAAACAGGACAAGATGGGGCTTCGACTGCCTCTGGTTAACTTACTGTCAAAAGTGTGGCATCAAAACCATGATGGATTTGAGTAATTTTATCTGCAAAAAAGTCCACAAACAAGTCATAGTGAGGATAAGATGACTCTGGATCCAGGCAGAGGGAGGCTGGACTGACCAGCCCCCTCACCACATGGAAAAGCTCAGCTGGACGTGACTTAGTGGATGCAATGAGGGCAGCAAAGAACGCCTTCTTTGCTGCCCGCACAGCCATGGCATAGGTACGTAAACCGACTCTACGTCGCAATCAGTCAACTTCCAAACAAGAACGACGCCACCATCACTCTAACCGTTGCCCTTCCCACTTCATCTGCCGCAGTTCCTCTGTATACCACGGGGATCTGTGTTGTCGGCAGTTTGGGAGCAGACACTAGGAGCCATACGGTCGATGGCCTGAGTCAGCACAGAGTATCTGTATTTACTTAAGTCCATCCGACATACCCACCCTCCAGGAAAACACTTGCATTAAAACTAGGTTAAAGAAGGAGGATGCATTCCAGAGTGGATTCATGCTGCCATATCTGAAGTTCAGAAGCAAAATTCTCTTCTCTCAGTTAATTTGTATAAGGTAGAGTTCACATTGCCAGAAACCAACTGAGCTGAGTATAGTCAGGTTCAGATAAGAAAACCATTAAGCAACTCTGAAGAACGAGGAATTTTTGATTGCTTTTTGTTAATTGTTATTAAATTGAGTTTGATAAAATCCAAGGATTAAAAGGCATGAGATAGTGACAGTGCAAACTCTTTGTAAATATTTCCTTTAATTAAAGAGAGAGAGAGAAAGATCACCTTCAGACCTACTTCCCTCTACAGAGAACAAAACTGGAAGTACAGCAATAGTTTCCATAGGACCTCTCTTCTATGCTTGAGAGAGACAAAAGAAAAATGACACAACACTCATTCATAAAAGTGTGCCAAGGGGGTTGTGTAAGTCAGAGTCAGCTGAAGTGAAAATGAAATTAATTCTTGTACCTTGAAGCCCTGGCAAGATCTTGCGAGATTCTCACAAGAAACTCGAGATCATCAAAAATGCTCCCCAAATGATCTGCGCATGCGAAAATAGCCGCACATGCACAGAACAGCCCTGGTGGCCGTTTGGGGGCATGCACAGAGCATTTTTTTCCTATTTTGAGGTTCTTGAGAATTTCGCAAGAATCTCGAGATGAGAAAAACTTGTCAAAAAGCGTATTCTCAGTGAGATTTTCGAAAGGGTTTTGGGGTTAGGGGACAAGTGGAACTCCATGCTGTTGCTTTTGTGGCGTGCTAAGAGAAGGGAGAAATCTCGTTTCACCCTATTGCAGATCAAACTGCAATGCTAAAACTAGAACTGAAACTCTGCTTCTGACTGGATTCCATTTCTCATAGAATCCAGTCGTTTTTATCAATCCGGGAAATCAAATAATTGAAAAATCAAACGATCGATCAATCATTTCGCCTGATAAACAGAAAAATCTACCTCCATTATTGCTGTGTTACAACACATGCAAAAACATTTGAGGCATTATGGCCATCACCATTTTGTTGTATAGTGTCTGCCCTTTTGTGCACGGACTGTAACGCGGAAATAATTAATAGAAGTCGCTATTCCATTTTTGCAGAAAAGTTCTGCAAAAAAACACAGAGAGAGTTTTGCCCCAGGCCTAGATAGAATTACCTGGGCACTGAATGCATATCCAAGGTGAGAGATAGCATTGCCTGTCGCTGCCTACTCTCACTCGTGTACACAGTGTTACCAGAGCCCAGAACAACCTCTCTCCATGGTCAGCACTTAAGGGTGGCCTGACCTATTGTAACTATATCCCAGTATACAGTTCTGCACTTCCACCTTACAGGCATTAGTCCATTGACAAAGGTTTTGCTGCACAATGATTCTTCACACTGGGAATGACAATTTGGCCTCCACTTAAGAATGGCATGGTCCTCTTGTGCCAATGGATAAATGAAGAGGAGAGCAACAAGTATAATCAAGGGTCTAAAATACAAGTCATACAAGGGAAGGCTGAAGGAACTGGGTACGCTTAGCCTTGAGAAGCACGAATCTCTCTGGCCATTCTTCTGGAGGACAAAATTCAGAGAATTAAAGGGCCTGAGCATGAAGCAGGAAGTGGTCGAGAAGGTAGTTAATATTAACTAAGACTATTCCAGTCCTGGCTTTCACCACAGAGACCCCTGAATTCTGAAAGAGGTCAAGTGGCTTTTCAACAGTATAAAGACACTAAGCCCAATTTGGGAATATCAAAGTTGCAATCAAGTGGTTATGAAGAGGTTAATTTGGTTACATGTCCTTTAAGAAGGTGAAACCTGGCTCTGTTCCATAATATTCTGAGTTCTAATTTATCTGGAAAGTTGGATTTATTTTTTTTCAGTTGTGCGCATGCAGTTAATAAAGAATTTTCTTCACCTGAGCCCTGACTGGAATGGTCAGCTTTCTAAAGTGGAGACAAAGAAAGTGCAGGGCTACTTATGGAAAAATTGATGTGTTCCATACAAAGAATGAAAGAGACTACAGATCAGGTCATTGTTTCCTGGCAAATGCGCAATTTGTTTTTGTTATTATGATAACAAAAAGGAAAATTTACATTTCCTTTTTGTTATTGTAATAACGAAAACAACAAATAATAATAATGAAAACAAAACCCCCCACAAATTTTAGTTCTCAAAATAATGGGGAAAACACTGAAAAAAGTATTTCTGGCTATAACTTTTTGTTTCTTATTCAATTCTGATACATCTCAGAGAAATTGTACCCTCAACGGAAGGCACTGTGTGTACCAGATTTTGGAAAGATTGGATAAAGGAAATCGATTTTATAAGCAATTGAATGTTGTGATTTTAAGAAAAGCTGCGTACACATTCCTGGCTACAACTTCTTTATCTTTCATCCAATGTGCAC
Organism: Sphenodon punctatus; assembly: GCA_003113815.1. Taxonomy (NCBI): domain Eukaryota; kingdom Metazoa; phylum Chordata; class Lepidosauria; order Sphenodontia; family Sphenodontidae; genus Sphenodon; species Sphenodon punctatus. The sequence continues at coordinate 2,111,258 of QEPC01008520.1, read as the reverse complement.
GAAATCTGGGAAGTTTATGTCCCTTCCCAAGATTACCAATCCTGCCAAATTTCAGAAAGATTAGACAAAGGGTCCAATGTTATAAGACATTAACTTAAAAATGTATTTCCAGGAGTAAGTTTTATATTCCATTCTGTTTATGAGACATTTGGCAGCAGTGGCGGCTGGTGGGTTTCAAGGCTGGGGGGGTAGAGGGCGTGACCAGAAGTGGGCGGGGACAGGCCAACAGTAGGTGGAGCCAACGGTAGGCAGAGCCTAGCCAATGGTAGGCAAAGCTAGCAGTGCACATGCAAACACAGAGCGAGCAAAGAAAACCACCTTAAGCCAACAATATTATGTGAAGTCCTTAGCACACCACAAAAGCAACAGCATGGAGTTCCACTTGTCCCCTAACCCCAAAACATGCTACACAGTTCTGTTGCAATGTAAAAGGCAGCTGCTGCAACTAAAGGGGGAACATTCCCGCAAAGACTAGTCATTAGTGAACCAACATGTAGCATGGTGGCCTTCTTGCAGCAGAAAAGCATTGAAACTGGCACTGCAAAGGTGTCATTTTAAATGCAGCGAATGTTCTGCAAAGATTAGAAACCCTTCCATCCAAGTACTCTGGTCCCCCCAGACAAAAAACAGAAAGCAGATAGTTTAGGTGGAAAACAGCAAAGGGGCCATTTTAACTAAGAGTAGCCATAGACAGTGAGGGCCTCCACAAAATGGTCACCGCCTTTGCATGGGCTTGGGAAAGGAGGGGGAACCCCAGCAGTGCACATGCAAACACAGAGCAATCAAAGCAAACCATATCAAGCTAACAATAGTATGTTAAGTCTTTAGCACAACACAAAAGCAGCAACATCAAGTTCCACTTGTCCCCCAGAACATGCTACACAGTTCTGTTGCAAACTAAACTTGCAATGTAAAAGGCATCTGCTGCAACCAGAGAGAGAGCATTCATGCAAAGACTAGCCATTAGCGAACCAACATGTGACACGGTGGCCTTCTTGCAGCAGAAAAGCCTTGAAACTGGCACTGAAAAGGGGGCAGTGAACATTCCAGCAAAGATTAGAAACCCTTCCACATGCTTATTTGCACCCTCAAAAAATTTGAATAGATTAGTGAGGCATGACTTCCCTTTGCTAAATCCATGTTGGCTCTTTGTCATTAAGTCATGTTTGAGCGTGATTCAGATATGAGCCAGCACCGGGGGAAATAGCATCGGTGGATGGTGCTGGGGCCCCAGGGCCACAGCACCACATCCAGCTCCACTCCCAGACAGAAGGGGGATGTAGAGCAAAGGAAAAGGAAGGGAGGCAAGCGGGGATCGCCTGGAGTCCATGGAGCTGTTGCACCCCTGCCTGGCAAGCCCCCGAACGCACAGTGCGAGAGCCTCGGCTAGGTCCACATGTGACCCAGCTCCCATCCTAGCACTGCAGCAAATGGTGAGGTGGAGGAGGGGAAGGCCCTCGCCAAGGACTGTCCAGGGCTCTCACTCCCCAAGTGTGTGCTGTGGGGCTCGGGGGCTGGCCAGGCGGGTGTGCAGTGGCTCCAGGGACTCCAGGTGATCCCTGTCTGCTTCCTGTGGCCACACCAGTCATACTCCTGCTTCAAGCAGGGAAGCTCTAATATTGAGGCTTCCCAAGTGTACCTTCAAAAAGACAGCGCAAGCCACAAATCCTGTGGCGGCCATCTACTTCTGGTGCGTCTAAATGCATCCTTCCAGGATTTTCAGGAAGTGCATTCTTCAATGCGCTGTATCCCACCATTCATGTAAAAGTGGCCTTAGTTTGTCAATTTGCTCTATAACCTCTTCCAGAGTCATGTTGATTTGTGATAGCACATCCTATTCATCACCTTTCTGGGATGGGCATTAGGGTTGTGCACCAGGGACCTTATTGTTTTCATTTTTATTATTGAATTCTTTTTCATTTTTCTGGTTTTCGTTATCATGAGTTTTAGTTTTCGTTATTACTTTCATTTTTGTTTTACATTGGGAAACACATTTTTGACTGTACTTTTGTTGTTTTTCATTCCATTTGGATGAAACTGGGAAAGGTTGTACTCCGAACAGAAGGCACTAGGCCTGCCAAATATCAGAAAAATTGGATAAAGGGATCTGATTTTATAAGCAATTACATTTTGTGATTTTAAGAAAAGCTGTGTACACATTTCTGGCTGTAACTTCTTTGTCTTCCATCCAATTTGGATGGAACTTGGACATACTGTACCCGTCTCCAAGGTTACTATCTCTGCAAAATCTCAGAAGGATTCAATACAGGGTCCTGACGTTATAAGCAATTTATTCACAACTTCTTGTCTGGATATAACGTCTTTGTATTTCATCATACTTGTCTTTGTATTTCATCAAGTATTACATAATACTTGGAAGGTTTGTACCTCACACCTTAAGGATCATCTCTGTCAAATTACAGAAAGATTTGAAAAGGGTCCAATTTTATATGCCTAAACAGCACATGGAGAGAATAAGTCTATGCCAGGGATTCTCTTATATTTGTCACAGTGGTACAAGATCTGTTTGTGATGCCAATTGGCCAGCAGAAATGTCAACCAAATATCCTCATTCTGTGCGGTGACCATCCCAACATCTCTCCCGCGCTTGTTACTGAGAAGTTGGAAGCATCTGCTTAGGAAAGAGCCAATAAAGGATTCTCTTATGACCTCTGTGTCAGTGCTGCAGGATGTGATGACAATTAGCCAGCGTGGATGTGTGAATCATGTCTCCTGATTGTTTGTTGGGATGCTTCCCCCTTATGTCCCAGTTTTCTATGGCCGACTCAGAGCCATGCAGGATTGGTCCTGGAAAGCTGGAAGCATGCAGTAGGAGAGAGACCAATCACACCTCTGTCCCAGGGGTGTGAATGTCTCTAAAATGCCAAACCAATTGGCCAAAGAAGATGTCTGTCATCTCTGCTTGGATGCTCTCCTTCCCTCCTGCCGCCCCCACCATGCCTTGCCTGCCTCCCTGAACTTCATGCTTGCCTGGATAATGAAAGTCTTCAAGAGAAAAACTTCAATTGCTTATAAAATTGGGAATCTTTATCAAATCTGTCAATTTATTGTAAATATCTCAGGAAAATTAAAATGAAAATGTTTGGGCCTTTTGTTACTATTTTCTTTTATTTTCATTATTGAATAATGAAAATTAAAGAGTCCTTTTTCATTTTCATTATTCTAATAACAAAAATGAAATGCACACCCCTAAGTATCTCCCCAACACCCTCTGCCATGAAGACTAAAGCAAAGAATTCATTCAACTTCTCTGCAATGGCTTTATCCTCACTGAGCGCCCCTTTTGCCCCCTGGTCTTCTAATGGCCCTATTGACACTCTAACAGGTTTCTTGCTTCTGATGTACTTTTAAAACTTTTATTATTAGTTTTTGCCTCTTTAGCAAGTCTCTCTTCAAGTTCTTTCTTCAAGTTCACCCTTGTGGAAAGGGAGGTAAATAAAAAAAATAAATGTTTTACATCTAATTTGCCAGTCAGTACTCATGCTCTTTTCTATTTTCTTCATTAGAACTAGCTTTCCATTTTTTAAAGTATGTCTTTTTGGCTATAATACCCTCCTTCACCTCAGCATTTAGCCACGCTGGCAGACATTTGAACCTCTTACTACCTATTTTAAATTGTGGAATACATTTAATCTGGGTTTCCAAGATGGTGTTTTTAAATAGTACCCACACCTCTTGCAGACATTTAGGTCTTTGCAACTACTCCTTTTAGTTTCCTTTTAACTAGCTTCCTCATTTCAGCATAGTCTCCCTTTTAAAAGTTAAATGTTACTGTGGCAGTTTTATCATTCTCCCTCCAGTAATTATGTCAAATTTGATTATATTATGATCACTATTGGCAAGCGGCTCCATCACTGTTACCCTTGCACCAGGTCCTTGGTTCACTTAGGACTAGATCTAAGGTGGCTCCTCCTCTCATTGGACCAGCTGTTCCAAGAAGCAGTCATGACATCTAGAATCTTTACCTCCATATCATGCCTGGACTGGATTCACCCAGTCAATATTAGGGTAATTAAAACCACCCATTTTTATTAAGTTCCCAAAATTAGAAGCCTGTCTAATCTCCAATAGCATTTCAAAGTCAGTCTCACTGTCCTGGTCTGTAAAATGTTAAAAGAAGTAAAATTGTAACAAAGCAACGGCAATTTTTTTAACAAACCAACACCAAACATGATTGTGGAGCATTTCAGGTTTCATTACAGAGCAAGGAGTTGAAGAAGAATCTGTTGTGGTGTACAACAGAACTCAATATTTTGAATATTTTTCTTTGGAAACATATGGTTTTGACATTAAAGTAAAATATCCTTCAGTTTATGCAAGTTTCACAAAAACATTGTTTATTATCTATTCCCCTGGCAGTGCCCATCTGTCTGTGTCCACCACCACCGTAGGCACTTTCGGCCCAAAGGGGGACAGGGCTGTGGCCGGCGGACAGCTAGCGGCACTGGTGAAGCGCCCAGGAGTGGAGCCGGACTCGCGGAGGCGGGGCCAGTAACCCCAGTTCTACAGGCGGCTGTGGACACAAAGGAGGGGCCTCAGTTCGTGCCGCCAGAGGAAGGCGGGGCGGGGCGGGGCGGGGCCCTCTGGCGTACTTCGGCACTCCGCACGTTTGCGCGCATTGAAGGCGGGGCCAGTTGCATATAGGGATGGCCAGAACTCACCGCATTGCCGGTGATCAGCAGCGCTGTGAGACTGCCCCCCCCAGCTGGATTGTGACTTTGTTTGTGGTATTGTATGAAGACATGTGGTGGGTGAGGCGACAGTGGGTGGTGTGGATGGTTTGGGACGGTGGGGATTGCAAGGGTGAAGGTTGCATAATTATAGTACAGCTGTTGTGTGAGTGTGACGTGTAACAGGTTCACCCCCTCTCCTTCTGGTGTGTTTGGGTCCCCCCCTCCCAGTGTACCCGGGGTAGTGTGCGTTCTGGGTTTCCTCCCCTCCATTGCGAACGTGTGGTACGTGATACGGTGGTGGCAAGTGGAGGGGCTCTACTCCGGGCCTTGCTGTCTCCCCCCCTATTATGATCTGGCCTCTTTCCAGTTGGGTGTCTTGGGCCGCCTAAGATACTGAGGGGTTGTTTTTCCCTTCCGTGGGAGTGGAGCCCTCCGGGGTGTGTATGAGGCAGAGTGAGTCTCTGTGAGTTTCAGGTCCACATTCCCTTCCTAGACCCCCTATCCTAACACCATCTTTCTAGATGACTCTACTTAATATGTCAAATTCAACCTTTAACTTTATACACTTTCCCTCAATAGACTGATAAATCAAGTATCTCGAGACTGAAATTTATCTCTAACAAATTGTAATATGAGTGGACATTAAAATGATCTTTAAAGTAAGACTGCCAGGGACTTCATCTTACAAAGTCTTGCATTAATGAGGTTATATCCATGCGACAACTACTCTGGGTGAGGACGGTTCCTGTGTAGGAGCTTTCCAGACTAGGGCCAGATCAAGGGTACACTGCACAAGATTTCAGGTGTTTTTTATTAACCTTTTCCTCACCTCAAGGAACATCTGCAACGACCAGTATCACCATCATTCATGCCTTTCATATATTTGTCAGACTGACAAAAATAAGTGCTTCTTACCAAAAGATATGGTCCTTTGACACTTGCTCCTGCAGAAGAGTCCATTTTTTCCCAAAGTCAACAGATATGTAGAGCTTAAAATAACAAAGAAAAATAGAATTAGGAGACAGGAAACAACTAGAGTTGAAATGGGAAGTGAATTTTTATTCATATTTTCAGATAGCTCTCTTTGAGTACCCGAATTGTATCCATGATTGAAACAAGTACCATCATATCCATTTATTTATTTTTCTTTTGGCAGGGTGGGCTGTGTGGAGGGCATTCCATTATTATTTTTATTTCTTTTTCATTTTGGTTATTTGAGCATTTTGGTATTTCAGTTACATCATTTTGGTAATATTAACTCTACTATGCACATGCAGCTGCCAAAAATGACAACTAAAATACCAAAATGACCAAACTGAAGTAAGAACTGGGGGTAAAAAACAACCAAACCCAGAAAAACAAACAGACTCACCAAAAGAATTCCTGGTGGAGCATTAAGGAATATCAGTTATGATCCAAATCATCATTTTTGGTTCAGATCAAAAACCTAATCCACAGGGTTTTGTGGGTATTCTACAAACTACTACCATTTAAAAATGATAAAGACTAATTAAATGACTTTCAGATAAACAGATTTTTGACTCATCACAAGGAACTACAGTGCTTTGCAAAAGGAGAGTAACGGCATTAAGAAATGCCCTAAATCACAAGACTCTCTATTCAATGATGATTTGGCAACTTTGAGCGCTATTCATGAGCCTAACATTACATACACACATTTTTGTACTTTGCCAAATTAGGACTTAAAATGAGAGTACGTTTTGCCCAAGTTTGTTTTGCTTATAGCAGTGCTGAAGTGGATTGTCTTTTTCATATCAGCAGATATTAGCCACATTTTAAGTATGGCATGTAGGCATTACAGATGTCTGCATATCTGTTATTTTGGTTATTCCATTTCAAGTAATGTCACTTATTTTGTTATCTCAGCTGTTTTGGCTCAGTCATAGAAATACCAAAAAAACCCTGAAATACTAAAATAAACAAACTGGAATAACGCAAATGGATTACCAGCAAAACAGGAACTGAATTGCAGTTGATCTCTGTTTCATTTACCCTGTATCAGATTGGGTGAATCTGCTGAATACAGTATTTGCCAAAAAAACCAACAAATAAACAAAAAAAAACCCAATCCATTTCAACCCTAATTTAGAGGCTGAATAAAACTAATTATTCATGGAAGTCGACAAACTAGAATTAGCTTCTTTGAAGTGAATTTAGAGGTCGAATTAGACACCATTCATTTGTGAAATTTCTTACTTTGATTCCTTTTTATTCCCATGTTTTCTAAGTTTTTGAATGTGAATTTGGTTGGGTCATCTGTGGGATATAATGCTGAAAGAAGTCCAAAATACCAATAAGAAAATAACAAATAATAAACAAAATACAGAATAAAAAAGTGAAGAAAGCAAGCAAAGTAAAATGAAGGACCAAAATCAGTAAGCAAGCAAACAAAATACCCACACCATGAGTGAATTTGAATGAAAGAGATTATCCATTTCTGGAAAGGAATTTTGAATTTTATTTGTGAATTTAAAGTAGCTCATAACTTTCAACTCTGCTTTTGTTTTTATAATTGCATGCAAAAATATAATTTGAAATTGGGTACTTGGTGGGAAAAGTTCGGTTGGATTATTAGAAGCAACAAAAAACCCTTCATCTTCAGCAAACACTTAAGGGTATTTTTATTCTTGTAATTACCAGGCCTGCTTTAAATTAATTCTGTTGCTTTTTATAAGACCGCCCAGCATATGACTTTGGGGGTTTATGTTTCCACCACCATCCTCGCATAATTTCCAAAGGAACAATTAAAATCTCTTGTGATCCCTGTCAAGTCTTAAAAATGAAATAAAGCGTTTATATTGTCTCAGTGAACAACTGATTGATGTTCATTATTATTGCGGTAGCCAAAAACAGAAAGTATAGATTTGAGCCAGTAAGTGGATTAACCCAACCGCACTAAGTACATTTGTATTCATTCACTAAGTGTCAATTAAAGATTGGAATTTATTTATTTTAAGAAAAACCTCAGTGATCTGAATGTAAAAAAATGCAAATTTAACTCAAAAGTCAATGCTAAATCAAGCCAGAAATCAAGAGAGTATTGAGATGCTTTGATAGATGGCTGTTTCCCTCATTGCTGAATGTTAATAGGCCCAATTCCGCTTTCATTATGTCCCCGAACTTGCTTCTGAAAGCAATGGCTATTTTGGGGGTATCTAGAATGAAGGCTAGGTCTTATGTCTAATGTTCTTTTTGTGAAGGGCAGTATCAAAAGGTTGATTAAGAAGCTTCTTTTGGAATATTCTTTCAGAAGTTGCTGGCTCTTAGAAAACTTCCTAACAGCCCAACACAGCTGCTATTAAAGATAATGGGAATGTTCCAATGATTTTGACAGAAGCTGACTTGGGCCCTTAGGTGGTTTTCAAGGTCTTAAGTCCTGCTATAACATCTTTAAGAATAAATTATCTTGTAGATTAGTTGTTCCATTCACGTGGTGGTTCTCAAGCTTTCACCCTGCATGACCCCCATTTTGAGTAGGGCTGAAACTCGGTCCTCAGTTTCACTCAGAATTTATTCATTTATTTATTTTTGCAATTTAGTATCCCACTCCCTCCTGCTAACAGCAGCTAGGGGCGGCTCACTAATGTTTATATTAAAATCATCAATTACAGTATAAATACAATAAAAACAATATAAAAATAAACACAACAGTTAGAGCTAAACAAGAACACACACACCCAGCCGAACACCCTGCCCATCAACCTCACCAAAAGCCTGGTGGAACAGCCAGGTCTTACATTGTCGTTGGAAGGTCTGGGGCCAGACGGACCTACACCAGGAGGGAATTCCACAGCCTTGGTGCAGCCACATAGTCACCACCCAAGAAACTCGTGGGACCTAAAGAAGGGCGCTCCTAACAGACCATGTGTTCCTAAAAATAATGGATACACATTAAGCGGGGGGCCACAATGGAGAGGGCATTCTCTGTGGCCGGGCTACGCCTTTGGAACTCCCTCCCGGAGGAAGCTCGTCTGGCCCCAAGCCTTTTAACATTCTGGCGAGTTTGTAAAACCTGGCTGTTCGCCCAGGCCTTTGGGGAGGGGGTGGCGGGGTTAGGGGTTTTTAATCTCCCCCTACCCCTATTTATTGTTTTATTGTTCTTAACTCTGTTTTAATTATTATTATGATTGTTTTAAAATTTTTATATGATTGTATTTTTATGTTTTGAAATTGTTAGCTGTTTTCAGGAGGGGCGGGATAAAAATCGATAAAATAAATAAAATAAATAAATTTCCTATTATAAGCATATGTTTTTGGCCATCCGTGTCCAATGTATTGACAACCAATGTATTGAACTTGTGTTTCACTGTATTAATTTGTATCCAATGTACTGTATCCAACGTATTTGTATCCAATATATTGATTTTTATATGGTGAATTCCTTGTGCCTTGGTTCAGGCTGAGGCCTCCTCAGCATGTGTTCCAATGAACTTCTTTAACTTCCTCAGTTAATTTTTCACCGTATCCAAGGAAACAGAAATAAAATGGCTAAAGTTAGAGGCCAGACAAGAGGCCTTATCTGTCTATATGTCTAAATGACAAATTATGCCAGGCACAACTATCCCCAAAGTGAAAGTTAGAAGACTTAGCTTTTTCCTTAGCTAGCAGCTGCCACACTTAATTGGTTAAAAAGCCTTGAGAAACTGTCTTCAATTCTCTCTGTAATCTGACATTAATTTTGAAGGGAACCTGAAGTTTTTTGTTCAAGTTTTCTTTAAGTAACTCAACAGTTAATATTGAAGCGAACCAATTGGAGTTCTGTGTATTTCCATACTAACTGACGTCATCAGCATCAGTGTCTCAGGACTGCCAGTTTGCTTTAAGAGGGAGAAACACTCTTTGCTTCTTTAGAATGAGGTTCCTGGATTAACACTGGGATCTTTTTCTCATCATAATGTCAGAAGGGGCATAGAACTGGTAATATGAATTTACCTTCTTTTTGATATATTTGAGCCAATGAACTGTTAAGCTTCAGAACTGTCTTCTTCAAAATAGAAATGTTGTTTAGATCATGTAACTTTGACTGACTACCTGTGTAACCTACTGATACTTTCTATTTGAATTTAAGTAAACTATGCTATAAATAATATTTATTTATAAATGCATTGTCATTTTACCATACCCTGCTAAGCTGGTCTGGCTTTTAAGCAAAGTGCAAACTCAGTTTCTACAACTTGGAAAAGAATTGCCCTAAATCTAGTCAGACTAGGTCTGGCTGGAGCACATAGCATTCTCTCCTTTTGTGAAAACTGAAGCTGCAACACGACAATTCAAATTATATGAAATATTAATTGGGATCAAGATCCATATACAAATGATGTGACTTTACTTTGGGACCTGACCCACAGTTTGGGAACCTCTGCATTGGCCAATTATGGCTTACATATATGACCTGGATTCCGAAAGCTCTCTTATGACATTTACACACCCAGGTTCTACCAAAAATCAGAGGGTATGCTGAGAGTGGTTGGGCAATGGAACAAGGTTGAAGCTATGGCGAGCCCATCATTAGACTACAGAAAAATAGGTATCCCCAATGAAACTACAGTGACTAAACTGTCTTAGACAGTTTGTTCACTATTTGGTACTTGAATGTAACCTGTGGCACCCCATTAGGATACTGCTTTTTTGCTCACCAGAGGCATGGAAGGGATTTTTAAAAACAAAAACAAATGGAGTCCCTTATTTTTATTTATTTAAATTTATACTCCGCCCTTCCTCAAGGCTCAGGGTGGCTTACAGGAACAAAAACACAAAGAAGAAAAATACAAAACAATACAATAAAATCCCCTAAAAATCCCTATCCTCACCCCCCCCCCAAACTCTGCCCACCCAACCCCTAACTCCACCTGCTAAAAGCCCTGCCAAAAAGAAAAGTCTTACACTGCCTTGGAATATGGCCATTTTTACATGGACGGGGGCGGGCGGTGGGATGGGTGTTCTGGCACGGTGGGTGGAGGTGGGTGGGTGTCCCTTTACATGGACACACACCCATCTCCACCCACGGAACCTCCTCAGGTTTTCTGGAGGGCTCCATGGGTGGAGATGGGTGAAGGTGGATGTTGCACGGGAGTGCACACGCACCCCCATCCATTGCCTGCAGTGTTCACATGGATGAACACCGAGCGAACACCCATCCCTCCACCAGCCATTTGCACTGGCGGGAGGGTGGGGCCATCTGTGTAAAAACGGCTCATGCTCAAGCTCGGGTTCTGGTGGACCTCTGGGGGAAAGGGAGTTTCATAGTACTGGGGCAGCAACCAAGAATGCCTCTCTGCAGGCCCTTGTCGTCCGGACAAGATTGGTCAGTGGTACCTGCAGGAGGGTACGCCCAGCTGACTGCAGGGGTCGCAATGGAGCATGGAAGGAAAGGTAGTCATTCAGATATATGGGGCCTATGCTGTTTAGGGCTTTAAAGATCAAAACCAGCACCCTGAATAGTACCCAGAAAGCTATAGGAAGTCAGTGCAGTCTATAGAGCACAGGTGTAATGTGCTTCCGGTGTCCCACCGCTGAAAGAACAGGGCCACCGTGTTCTGCACCAGCTGCAGCTTCTGACCAGTTATCAAGGGCAGTCCCACGTAGAGTGCATTGCAGTAGTCTAGTCTTGAGGTAATGAAAGCATGGATGATGGTGGCTAGAACAAAAAGGCCTTCTGCACACCCCTATTCTGAACACTCAAAGGATCTGGTTTTCATATTGCAAAAATCAGAAATATCACTGGAGATATGCCTGTCTGGAAGTAGGGTAAGTAATAGGATCAAACCCACAAACTCTGTGGTTTTACAGTTTTAGCTGGCTCAACAAAAAGGCAACAATTACACTTTTAGAACTGGATTAGGGGCTCACCAGTGTTTACTTTAGGACATCCAGAAAATGCCATGAATAATTATAACTTAGGCAAAAGTAATCTGGTGTGTTATTTAAAACCTGCAAAGAAATTAGTTAGGACTTCCAGAGCAGTATGAATACTTCAGCAATGGGAGATAGTATCTCTTTGTACTTACAGATCTATCAATTTCTTCATTTGCTATTGTCTCTCTCTCAACTATATATATATATATAGTACATATATATTGTAATATATATATTACAATCTAAGGAAGACTTAGGAAGCAATAGCTCAGTCCCCTTCTATAGTTCTGTGAATCAGGTTTGCCGGCACCAAGTGCAGGTTTATTAGGAGTGTAGTCACAATTAGCAAAAAAAAGCATAATCACACTAGTCTCACTTCTTAAGCGAGACCCTTTCACTAGGCTTGTAGTTCATCCCTGTCTGGCAGTCAGCTCTTGACTGTCCTGGCAAGCTTCTTGGATATGTCACCCTCATGGACACCCTCTTCTCCGGGTGTGCCAAGGTTCCAGCCAGCCACTCCATATGGTCTGGCTACCTTGGGTGGCCCTATCTCACTGTCCCCACCAGGGTCAGCACTCTGACTAGCTCCCAGTAGAGCCCAGCCTCAGGCTCATCCTGCTTGGCAGCCAGATGCAGACTGCCTGAGTCTCTGAGGGTATTTTCAGACGTGACGGGGCCCAATTCACCCAGTCACGGAAACACCCTGGGATCCCCACCGGGATCAAAGCAGCACTGCAAACAGACGTGCCGCCCAATCCCGGCAGGGAATCGGGGGGGGGGGCACATGGCGCAACATGTGCCGCACAGCCCCGCCCCCCCATGCTCCCCCAGCAGCCCACCCTCCCGAAGACGGGCAGGCGCTGTGGCCAATGCGGCCGCTGCACCCACCGGCCCCTGCGAAAGTGACCACGGCCTAGAATCGGCGGCAGCATGGCCACCAATTCCGGGTCGCGGTCAGCGGCCAGACGTGACACTGACACGCTCAACCACACGGAATTCCCCGTGGTTGAGCATGTCAACATCACGTCTAGCCAGTGTTACGCCGGGTGGTCATCCCCGTGAATCACCGGGGGGGGGGGGGCGGATCAGATTTACCATGCTCCAGAGGAGGCACGGAAGCGTGGTAAATCTGATTCGCCCCCCCCCGTAATTCATGGGGGTGAACATCTGGCGTAACACTGCCTATAGAACTACAAATTAAATAGCAACTGATTTCAGAAAAAAATTTAGGATTGTATTTGGCTAGACTTAGTCAGGAGGACAAATTAAATTGCTGATATCAGTATCAAAAAGGTGCATGAGAGAATGAAAATATTCTAAAATGATAAAAGTTATTCAGATGTTCATATTAAGTCATTATAACAGACAAAGAGTGCAACCCTTCATTTCTAGAGGTGCACAAGGGGTTTGAGCATGTATACGCTGTATGTCAAAGTGCTGGGATTGAATTAAATGGGTACCACTTCCCAGTGAGTGGCATTATTGCCCTTTTATCTACAGTGCCAGCCCCACATTCAGCAGACTGGCCCATTTTTTCAGGTACTTGTGTCACCTCCACTATTTAGTGGGCCTTTATGATTTCATTATATTAACAATTAAGCATTTCAGAAATATTGAAGTAAAATCACATGGCACCTGGGAGCTTTACCTTGCTTTCCTTGGTGAAGGCAATCACTTTGTCCTCCTCTTTGGGGTGAAAAACCAGAGTTTCCACAAAGAAATTGATGGGCTGCTTTTGAAAAGTAGCTCCTTCATCAGTGCTAATAAAAAGGCTCTGATCCCGATCATTATGAGAAGAACTGACAAGAATTATCTGCAAAAAAGAAAACAAAAAAGGAGAGAATACATAAATAACTCCATTTAGGGGTGTGCATGTCATTTTCGTTATTACAATAATGATAATGAAAATTGTCATTTTTGTTATCGTTATTGCAATAACAAAAATGACAAATAATAATAATGAAAATAGAAGTGAAAACATTTTGTTTTCGAAATAAAGGGGGAAAACTGAAAAATGTATTTCCAGCTATATATTTTTTTATTCTTATTCAATTCTTATGAAACATGGGGAGATTGTACCCCCAACAGAGAAATGATTAGATAAAGGGAACTGATTTCAGAAGCAATTGAATGTTGTGAGTTTAAGAAAAGCTCCATACACATTCATGGCTACAACTTCTTTCTCTTCCATCAATTTACATCGAACCTGGAAATACTATGTCGCTCCACAAGCTTAACACTCCTGCCAATTTTCAGAAAGATTGGATGAAGGATCCTGATGGCATAAGACATTAACCTGAAAATACATTTCCAGCGATAACATTTTTATATCCATCCTGTTTACAAGATATTTGGCAGGGAATGTATCACATACCTTCCCTGTTATATCTGCCAAACTACAGGACAATTTGATAAAGGGACCCAATTTGATAAGCAATTGACGTTGTCCCCTTGAAGACCATTATCCAGATAAAGAGCAGCACATGCAGTACCAGTCAGAGGCAGGCACCTGGCATGGCAGGGGGAAGGAGGCTGTAGGAGGGAGGATGTGGAGCAACCCAAAAGACTGACAGACACATTCACTGGCCAATTACTGCATGCTTCCAGCTTTACAGGACCAATCAGTAGTGGCTTCGAGGCAGGCATAGGAGACGGCCCTCACGTGGACATAGAAGGGACATAACTGGAACTTTGGGGATAGCATCTCTGCTATCTTGCCAAATTTCATGTACACTGCTTGGACTACAAAGATGTTATAGTCACACATACATTTAAAAGTTAATTGCTTATACCACCAGGACCGTTTATCCAATCCTTCTGAAAGTTGGCATAGATAATAAACATGGGAAGGGGTATAAACGTGCCAAGCTTCGTCTACATTAAATGTGAGGAAAAGACGTTACAGCTGAGAATGTATATGAAGATTTTTGCAAAATAATATAATTCAACTGCTTCTACAATTTGATTCCTTTATCTACTTGTTTTAGAATTTGATACACTTAATGACTTCCATTGGAGATGTAATCATGCCAAGTGTCAGCCAAATATAATGAAAAACAAAAACGTTACAGCTGAAAATGTGTTTTCCATTGAGACCAATGACAGCCTCTTGCTGCTTTAAAGCCAGTGATGGCAACCTTTGACCCTTCGGACCACCTGGTCCGAATAGGAAAAGATCCTTCCTCCAATAGATTGATATAGGCTCCCAACTCAATGGGAATTCCACCCTTAGTATATGGATCACAGATTAACAATACCAGTGGGAAATGGTTAGACTCGTATCTTGGCAAAATATTGAGCTCCAGGGTACAAGGCATAAAGGTTTCTACCGTTAAGAAATAATCAATTGTGCTAGAACCCTGGCTAAAGTGGAATGTGTAGTTCCCTTCCAAATCCCCCTTCAGGCATCCATTTAAGATAACTAATTCAAATTCGTCCAGTAGAGCAGAAAATTGCCCTGCTCCAGCACTTAAGACATCATCTCTAGAGGCTCGTGGGGGGAATGAGCCATCGTCAAAGGAGTCTTCAAATACTAATGGTTGCAGCAATGCCGGGTTCCCTATTCTTGTATTAAAGTCACCCCCCAAATCACCAGCTTTCCTAGGGGGTAAAGCCTAACACCCGATTCCAAGTGCCCAGTCACAACTGTCCATATATCGGGGGAGTAATACCGGGATGATAAAAGTGGGAAGTAAGCATTGCCGAGACAAGCCAGCAGAATACAGCCTCTGGCCTACCTAGAAGAAACATTCTAAGATTTCGACTCAGGAGAGCGATTGCCTCCTTACGTTTGGGAAAATGTTGACTCTCTTGTACCTCTTTATTGGTGACAAAGAAGTCTCATCTTCCTCTGAGCCATGGACCTCCTCCATGGTTTGACAGCGACTGTCAAGTCTTGAGAACAAGCCTTTGTTCAATTTAAAAGAAATTAAAAACTAGACCTTCCCGAGAATTAAGATATCAACTCCAGAGTATTAGGAAGTCCTATCGGCAAATGATTGTTGGGAAAAAACTGGACCACCAGAGGAAGTGTTGGCCTTATTTGTTAGATGCTGCTAACCGGAAGGACCAAATACAATTTTGGGATTATATACGGACTGAAAAATTGGGGGCAAATGCCGATTTTGGAGCTTCTACCGTGCCTCCGGAAGTATGGGAGAGATATTATGAGGGTATATTACCTAGACCCACCTCCTTATATGCCCCTATTTCTATCCTCCCAATAGATAGGCTCAAACCTTGGAGCCCAGTGATGTCTAACGAGGTCTTAATTCTCATCCAGCAGTTTAAACTAGGAAAGGCTCCTGGTGATGATTTTGTTACATCTGAATGCTTAAAAAATCATTGGAATGGTGGGTAAACATGTTAGCCCCTCTTTTTTCATACATAAATGATACAGGTGAAATTTATAGCTCCTGGCTAAATAGTGTAGTGGTCCCTATTTTTAAAAAGGGAGACCCCTCTCAGCCTGACAACTATCACCCCATAAGCCTCCTCAATACAATTGGGAAACTGTATACAAAATTTCTTTGGGGCAAATTACAACAATAGCTTGACGAAAACAACATAATAGAACCGGAGCAGGTGGGTTTCCAGAAGGGCAAGTCTACTCTGGACCAAATTTTTGACCTCTTTCTGTTGACAAGTCAATTTGTTTCACGCCAGAGGAAGCTCTACTTGTGCTTCGTAGACCTAAGAATGGCCTTCGACTCGATTAACAGAGAGGGTCAAGTTAAGTCATACTTCTCTAGACCCAAGGTTATTGTACTTAATAATTAACCTCCACACTAACAACACGTTACAGGTCAGGTATGCTCCAGCTCGGTCCTGACAAAGAAAGTTCATGTCCTTCGTGGAGTTAGGAAGGGATGCATTCTGGCCCCAGCTTTATTTAATATCTTTTTAAATGATTTACTCCCCTTTATGGAAAATACAAATACTCATGCTCCCAAGATCGGCGACAGGAGCATTCCGGCACTCCTTTTCGCCGACAACACTGTTCTCATTTCGCAGTCTATGGTCGGCATCAGACGGAGTATGCAGCGTTTCAATGATTACTGCAACAGGGAGACCTTGACAATCAATTTTGCAAAAACAAAGGTGATGATAGTAGGGGGCCATGCTCCTAGAAAATTGCATCGTTGGGCTATTGATACCAACCCGATAGAACAGGTAAATACATTTAAGTATATGGGGGTGATCTTTTCTTCAGCATCAAGTGGGGCTCGACAGCTAGAGATCATCCAGTCCCAGGCCAAGAAGGCATCAGCTTCCATAGTGAGTTATTACCATGGTCGTGGGGGCAGGCTGGTCTCCCCAGCCCTCCGATTATTTAGGGCAAAAGTTATAAACCACCAGGCGTTGTATGCTTTCCCAGCTTGGGGTCTCCCCTATCTTGACAGATTAGAAACTATTCAGAATAGGTTTCTTTACTCTATCTTTGGAACCCCCAGAGGTACGCCTCAGGTTCTTTTGAGATTGGAGGCAGTCTGTCCTCCAGTTAAATCTATTGCCTTACAGCTCCTTTCAAAATATTGGCTGAGAGTTGTACTATTCCCTCCTCAAACAAACTCCCTTCTGGGTATGGCCATTGCAAACGGATTGCATAGTCCATGGGGGCTGAAGGGGGAATTTGAAATCCAAAAATTGGGTTTTTCTAGGAACTCTCTTAATTATTTGGGGGTAAAAGGAGCGATGCCTCTTATTAAAAGAAGGATTGCCAATCAAGAGCTCCAAACCGAGGCTGCCCTCTTATCTTTGCAGAAGGTTGCTCCAAATTATATACAAAGGGACTTTTTAAAATTCTAGTCCTCGTTACCTGACTACTTGGATGGATGCTAGGAAGAGACAGAATTTTACTAAATTTCGTTGCAACACATTCCCTTCAGCCCTTCTCGAGGGCCGTTTTCTTGGAACGCCAAAGGAATTGAGATTCTGCCAGTTATGTGACTTACATGAAGTCGACACTGCTGCTCATGTTTTTTTCCGCTGCCCAGCTCTTTTAGAGCTGCGAGGGCGGTAACTAGAGCTCAACTTCACCCCAATTCCACATTGGAAGTATGAATCCTTGTTGGGGAAATTTCTTAGCCCTTTCGACTCAGCTTTGTCTCGAGCGGCAGCAAACCTTTGTAATGCTGTTATACTCTTTAGACAAAGGTGTGTAAAATAGCAACTGAAACTTCAGTAAATGCTTAAGCACCTTGGTAAATTGGGGTTATAGGGCATACACATGGAGAAGAATTCAAGGCAGAAAACAAGGTTGAGAGCCAGTGTGGTATAGTGGATAAGGTGCTGGACTTGGTCCTGGGAAGCCAGACTTTGAACCCTGCTCTAGCTAGCCATGAACTCACTGGGTGACTTTGGGCACAACTTCTTAGCCTCAGATAGCCTCTTAGCCTCTGTAAAAGGGGACTATGTGTGCGTGTGTGTCTGCCTCTCCATGTGTTCCTCTCACCCGTGTCCATCTTAGATCACTGGGTAGGGATCTCTCTCCAAATTCTGTGCTACAGAAATGATTAGCAGCAGATCACTAGTGAAGAAGCCATCTTGAATGGGAGTTCACACAATATGGAAGGGTGCAGCCATACGTTCTTGTAGGGAAGCTCCATGGCAGGTTCACTGGCTCTATCCGAGCTCGGGCATTATATAAATATGAGATAGGAACTCAGGTGAACACCACTGGTTGAGAGCAGAGCACTAGGAGAATACCTGGTCAAACTCCAGGAGGAGGGAGCTAGGTGCCCATGCAGGCTGCAAGCAGGAAAGCCCAAAGACTGGAAGTCCAGGCAGCAGTTTGCATGAGAGAATGGGTCCCAGAATAGGGCAATGAATGGAAAGATGTTAGATGGTCTCGGTCATGATCCTGTGGAGACTCAAGAGTGGTCCCATTCTGTCTTACACATGGCTAAAGCTGTGTCCTTCTCCCAAGTGACCAAGATTGGCCACGGTTGGAGACAGGATGCTGGGCTGAATGGACCATTTGGTATGACCCAGTATGGCACTTCTTATGATTTTAAAGCTTAAACAGATGACATAACTTGGAAAAGTACCACTGCCGTTTACTCCTGATCTATCCCTGCATACACTAGCAAACCTTCCCCCCGCCCCTTTCTGTCTGTGGTTTTAACAAAACACAGTATGAGGTTAAAATCATGCATCCCCTAGTCAAGACAAGCAAGCAGAATGCAGCCTCTGGCCTACCGAGAAGAAACACGATTGCCGTCTTCCAATATCTAACGGGCTGCCACCAAGAAGATGGGCAAGGCCAAGCATTTCTAGTCCCTGCACTCCTCATCACTACACAGGGTAGGACTGGGAATAATGGCCTCAAATTACAGGAAATCAGATTTTGGTTGGATATAGGGTCGCCATACCTCCCCTTTAATCCAGGATGCTTATGAAAAATACATGGTGCAGGGCTGCATTGGTTCCGGTGCAGGGCTGCACCATGCCTTTTTCATAAGCGGCCTGGATTAAAGGGGAGGTACGGCAACCCTAGTTGGAGATCAGAAAATAATTCCTAACAGGAAGATCTGTGCGGCGATGGAAGAAGCTGCCGTGAGGAGGTTGTAGTTTCACCAACACTGGAGGCCGGGCAGCCGTTTGACTCAGTAATGGTGTAACTGTAGACATCCTGCTTCCAAGCAGGAGGTTGGACTCCGTGACCCTCAAGCCGCTTCCAAATCTGACATTCTGTGATTCTACAGAATACGGCGTTTGCTTTCAGAAGCTCCCAAAACAAGTTTTAATTTTGTTTCAAGAAGTACTAGCAACAAATCTTTCCCTTAGCAACAGAGCCTTGTGAGCGCAGGACGAATATAAATGGTATGCATGCACTGTCAGGAGAGCCGAGTCAAGCTGTAACAGCTGATGATTTTAACTCAAGATGAACAACTTCCTCAAATGGGTTTGGACCCAGAAACAGAATAGATTTTAATCAGTTCTAAAATTCAACTAAGGGCGAATTCACACGTGCAGCAATTATCTGGATTTTAAAAAATTCGGTTCTCAATAGTTCGCTGTTAAGAAGTCCTGTTGCATTCACATGCATGCTATACCAGTTTTAACTACAGCGAAATAACGCAGCCAGACCTTCTTGTAGTGCACGCTTACCCGGCTGCTCAGTGAGGTTCAATTACAGGAAGTGGCCTGAGGGGAGCCAGAAGGTTGCTGCCTTGTAAACAACATTCTTTGAGATGGCGCTGAACATTCTCACAACACACAACCTTCCAGCCCGCAAGGATTTTTTTCTTGTATGTCTAGAAAGGGTTGGAAGGAACGGTCATTCTGAAGGGTAGAGTGCTTTTTATACTAGAGAAGCTTGAGACCATCATGTGGTCTATTATTTGAATAGGGTGAACATGCACAACCCAGTTGTGAGAATGTTTTGAGCCAACTCTAAGAATGTTGTTTACAAGGCAGCAACCTTCTGCTTTATCTCACAGTCCGATCGGAGTGCCAGTGTCCCGCTGCTGCTACTGCTGCAGTGCTACTAGGAGGCAGAGGCAGATGATGGAAGGGGACGGGAAACATGGAGGGGAGGCAGAAGAACTTTTGGGGGGGAGAAGCTGGCTGCAGCCTGCCCCCAGCGAGGCAAGCGCGGGGCCCCAGCTGGTCTCACTGCTTCTGGTAGGGGCAGGTGTAAAACAGCGCACTTGGAAGCACGTTTGCATTCACATGCAGAAAATATTTCGCACCAGTTAAAACCACTACAATGTTGCTTTCACACTGCTGTAAAGTGCGGATTTATTGAAACCTGACACCAAAAAGTTAGGTTTGAGTAGCTTTGACATTCGGATTTCTTTAGTGCGATATTGACCACAATAATTTGCATTAGGGATTTCAGACGTGCATGATGCATTCGATTTATGATTTAATTTGAAAAAACCCGAACGTCTGAAAGACCCCTAAAGTTGTTTTTCTTTTAGAGAGACATGTTTTAAAATAGCTTTTCATCATTCCCTTCAGAACCCTCTGCTATTCCTCTGTGAAACCATAAAATTCTGCAATTAAGTTTCTCTTGGTTTTCCTCTTAACCTTCCACCATCAAACCACTTTAGTATAGTCATTCCTTGATGCGCAAGTATAACACAGATCACAGGTAAATGGAGTTATTAGAATGTTTCAAAAGAGAGACTAACAGCAAATGGTTAGAAGCAAGATAAAATATGGAATTGTGTCACTAACTTGGAGTGAAGAAAAAGACGGTATCTGTCTGATGTAAGTGAAAAATGCAAATGCCTGGTATAAATGGGTAGCAAAAAATGACTGTTATGCAATTTAGAGCCCTTGCCTAGTTCTGTTCTTCCTTTGAAGGAAAAGATTTTGAAAAATAAATCAAGAAGCAAAATCAACACATTAGCGACAAACATATATCATCCAAAAAGCAGAACTTCCATTAAGTACTGCTAACCTAGTGGCTCCAAACATTTTCCCTATCTTAATTTTTATTATTTATTATTAAGCATTTATATAGCACAAGCAATGTACCTGACACTTTACAATTGTAAGAAGGAGACACACGGTCCCTGCCCCAGCAGGCTTACAATCTCAGAGACACAAAGGGTGGGCGGGAGTGAGACAAAGGGTGAGGAAACAGAGGAAGAGACAAGCATACATACATGAACTCGTGAGGTCTCAGGTGCACGTGCTTGGCTTAGTTACAAAGGTGTATCCCTGCTCCCCTAAGCGCCTTCGTCCCTTCTCACTTGCTGCCCCCCATGCCTGGAACTCCCTCCCTGTCCACATCCGCCTTGCTCCCTCCCTTCATACCTTCAAATCTCTCCTTAAAACTCACCTCTTTCGCTCTGCTCTGTCTGACTCTTTATCCTGCTGAGCCACTATTCCTATACCTACGATCGGTTTACCCTTATCCTTGCCACATGGACCTGCCTGCTGTCATTCTCATCGTAACCAAGCCAAGCACGTGCACTTGAGACCTCGCATCTTCATGAATGTTAGACCCCTTGTCTCTCCCTCTGTTCCCCTTCCTATGTCTCTCCCCCAGCTCCTGTCTCTCAGATTGTAAGCCCTAGGGGCAGGGACCGTGTCTATTTTATTACTTTGTAAAGTGCCAGGTACACTGCTGGTGCTATATAAATGTTTGTTAATAATAATAATAATAATACTCATTTAATGTTACACAACATATGATGATTCAGGATAAGTCAGCAAGGGGGCAAGGGGAACGAGAAGCCAGGGAAAGTATGACAGAAGAGGTGGGTTTTAAGAAGGGATTTGAAGATTTGGAAGGAGGAAACCGAACGAATGTGTTCAGGGAGAGAGTTCCAAGCATGATGGGCTGCCAGGGAAAAGGGGCGGATGCATTTGGAGGAGCAGGGGAGCCGTGAGCAGGCGAGGGTGGTAGCAGAGGAGGAGCGGAGCTCCCGGACAGGAATGTAGCGGGAAATGAGTGCTGAAAGACAGGGGGGAGCAAGGCCATGAAGAGCCTTGTAGGTAAAAACCAGGAGTTTGTGCCGAATGCGTTCAGGAAGAGGGAGCCAGTGGAGAGAGGAGAGGAGGGGCTGCACGTGGTCAAAGCGGCGGGCAAGGTATATGACCTTGGCAGCAGAGTTATGAACAGAATGAGAGGAGTGACTATATCTTGAGACTTTAATATTTGTGTCAAATAATATATGACTACATTTTGAGACTTTTATATAATATTGTGACATCTCACAGCAATAAATAAGTAAAAAGGGATTTTTAAATTTTTTTTTGCTCAACATACAATAAACCTGTTGCCAAAGGATGTTGTGAAGGCCAGTCCCATAGCTGGTTTTTAAAAAGGATTCCATATGTTCTTAGAGGATAGTCCCATAGATGGCTATCAATCAAGTTGGTCAGGGGATGAGACCTCTGAGTGTTGGAGGCTGGAATAACAGGAATGGAGCACTCCATTATGACCCATGGTGCGCTTCTATAAAGCAACCAAAGTTGACTACTGTCGGAAACAGGACGCTGAGCTAGATGGACCATTGGTTTGACCCTGAGGATGAGGATGATGATATTTATTTACGGTTGTCACCCAAAATTTGTTACACAACTAAGATTGTCAGTAGTTAATAACATAATCATGTGGCATTATACAAATAAAATATATATAAAGTCAGAAATAGTTCAAAACAGGATACAAAAATACATATTATAATACAAACCACAATAAAAACCAATTAAGGAAAATTATTCTGTTTACTTTTGTCTCTTATTCTGTTTGCCAACAATGCAAAGATCCCTAATGCATCAAAGACAGTAGGCGATTCATTAGACAGTAACCAAATTGTTTTTTCTATGTTAGACCAATATTTAAAGTTTTCCACCAGAGGGGGATCCACTTTCCTCTTATATGTTCAAAAAAGCACAGGGCCATAGATAATGGTTTATATCATCAATTTCATTTTTCCACCAAGAACATTTTCTGTCAGCATATGAGATTTACAACCACCTGCCCTTAACAGCAAATTCATTAAATTCAAGTGTAATCTTCTGATGGCCTCCCTTTATTTATGATTTTGTAACACTAACAAATACATTTCTAAATGGAAATAATGCTTTAATGATTTCAAAAAAGGAGAAAGGTTTGACCCAGTATGGCACTTCAGTATTTCACTGAAGAATTAATACAGAATACTGTCAAAAATCTGTTTAAAGTTTCACAAAATATTGTGGGGCATAGTATTGTCCCAAATATCTCTGAAATACCGTAGTGGTATAAAGAGAGTAATAAAAACCTGCCATTGTGGGTGAAAACAAATGTGCAGCTAGCATGGGAGGTGGAGCCGCCCTCTTCCAGGACAGGTTGGGGAACAGAATAAACATTTCCCCAACCTGACCCAACCAGGGAGCGGGACACGGAGCAATGTGCATCCAACTGTCCCCTCTCCTGCGCTGCAGCTGGCATCCCGCCCCTGCCATGATGGGCAACCATGGCAAATCCCCAGACTGGGCTCGGTTGGCGCAGGAACAGATGTGCCTGCCTGGTTCGGCCTGTTATGGCCCACCTGGGTGGCTCTTGGGCCTGGACTGTGGACCTGGTTTGTTCCAGGCCAGCCACCTACCCTGCGGAGGTCTGTACTGGGCCCACATTACGCATGGCCCAGGCAGGCCATAATGGAAGAACCGGACCAGCGTCATGTTTATTATTTTGTTGATATAATAAAATGTATTAAAACCCAGTGTGCTAAAGTCAGGTCTAGTGAGCTAAAATTGTGAAAGACTTCCAAGATTATATTGAATCTGAGCATCATTTTGTTGAATTAGAAGTGACACAATGACTACAATCCTCAAATCACTTACTCATCAAGACCCCTCCAGAGTAAGAAGTTTGAGAATTGCAGCTAATGTGGCAGCATAAAAAAGCAAGCAAGGCCATTCCTTTTTTAAATTTAGAGTAGGGTTCAGAAAGGACATTTCCAGTTGATAAACTATGGCCACTTTTGCTCTTGG
Organism: Sphenodon punctatus; assembly: GCA_003113815.1. Classification (NCBI taxonomy): domain Eukaryota; kingdom Metazoa; phylum Chordata; class Lepidosauria; order Sphenodontia; family Sphenodontidae; genus Sphenodon; species Sphenodon punctatus. The sequence continues at coordinate 2,087,244 of QEPC01008520.1, read as the reverse complement.
GTATTTAGTTCAGGGTACTTATTTCGCGGTTTTAAATGAATGTGTGACTGGCTTTAACGCGCGACACCTCTCGTCTAATCTCGGCCCGCGGGATTTTAAAAAGTCATTTTTTCTAAAAGTGGCCATAATATGTCTGAGGAAAAATTCAATTAAGTAAACATGACCAAAACCCCTAACATTAATCCTAAAACTGGAAAGTCACTTGAATAATCACTAAAGCATAATTCCCCAGGAACATAGAATACTTGTAAGTAGAGTTGAAATGGGGATTCCGGGGGGGGGGGGGGGGGATGTGTAAACCTATCTGTTAGCACTCCATTGGGTATCCATGTCAGTTATTCAGTTTTTACTTTTTCAATTAAGTTATATAAGTATTTTGATCAATTTGGTTATGTCATTTCAGCAATATTTGCACTATTGTTTATGTGCAATTGCAAACATTTATGCCCAAATCACTCGAAACCCGAAATACCGAAACCACAGACCCTGAAATACAAAAAAATTAAAATGGAATACCCCCTCCCCACAAAAAACTGGATACATGTCTATTTTGGTCATGGGTACTGTTCACTTCACATACCCGAAGGGCTGCACAAAAATGGAAATAAATATCCACAAATAGTAAACCCACTACCTATTACATGTTCCTTATACCTTTCTTGATGTTCAACTAGATCAAATACTCCTAGAGGTTTGCCAAAGCCCAAGTCTGAATGTTTTTCAGAGGCAATTTAAGACCTTTTTAGTTGGTCAGGAGTTTAGCAGGCAGAGATAAGAGTTAGGGAACAGGGGATTTTTAAACTGGTTTATGTCTGACTATGTTATATATTTGTTATAAACCACCCTATAAACCACCTCTAGGAAATGGTGATTAATGAATTAATTAATTAATTAATTAATTAATTAATTAATTTGCACTAGCCAAAAGGTCATGGCAATGTATTAAAAATCTTTGTATAAAACACAGAAATAAAACAAAATACATCTACTAAATATCAAAACATCTCAGAACCACAAATCTCGATAAACAACCATCAACCGTATATTTACAATCAGAACACAATGGAACGAAAGGTGAAATTTGGTCCATTTTAACTTAGTTGCAGAAACGACAAAGAGTAATACTGCCCCTGTGATGTTATCATTTGTGTCATTCAACAAGAAGGACAGCATATGTATGGGAGAACCAAAAATGTCCCTATCCAGCACTTTATACATATCTAAGCCTATCTAGGCACAGATTGGACAGAGTAGCAGATAATGAGTGAGACCTTCTATACAACCTTTCCCACAAATACAAATCCTATCTTGATAGCTGATTCTCATATATCTACCCTGGACCACTGCTGACTGCATTAACTACAGACATAAGGCTGTAAAAGCTTTCCTTCGCAAAGGGCAAATCAGGGACCAAAGATAGCTAGGACCTGCCAGGCCAGGTATCCAAAATTTATACCATGGAGATGTCTTAGACCCAGCTGCTACCACAATACTTTGTCCCTAATTCGTGGTTTAATTTGACGTCCACTCCAGCCCCCCTCACTGGGGCAGCTATCAGATGGTCCCAACAAAAAACCCAGGTGCCCAATCCTCTCTTTTACATGCCCTATCCAGGAAGTCTTACCCTGCTGCCCCCAAACAACTTTTTCCTTCAAACAAAATTTAGGGAATTAGGCCAGCAGGGCAGCAGACTACTTTAAGTCAAAAACTGAGTAATAGAAAGGTGGTTTCAGAGAATATTGATTTACTACCAGCCTTCAGATGTAGTAATGCAGACGCAGTCCCAGCAGGGACCCCCAATAAAGATCTTAACCATTTATTTTGGACAGATTCCAACATAGGATAAAAGATTCCCCCTCCCCCTTTTCAGGTTGAAAAATCTCCACAATAATTGGGTGGAAGACATAGCCATCTGCCTCGCATAACTAATATGCAGGCCCCATGCCCCAGTGGAGGAGAAAACTACTCCAAGATATATAATAGAGGTGCGCACCAGAAACCCATGCCATTTTTTGTTTTTGTTTTTCATTTTGCTTTTTAAATCTTTCGTTTTCGTTTTTATAAATATCAAATTTTTGCTTTTGTTTTAGTTTTCCATTGATTTCAATGGAAAACACATTTCCAGCTGTACCTTTTTTGTTTCTCATTATATTTGGATGAAACGTGGAAGGATCATACCTCCAATGGAAGGTATTAAGTGTACCAAATTCCAGAAAGATTGGATAATGGAATTCGATTTTATAAGCAGTTGAATTAAGGTATTTTGCAAAAATCTGCATATACTTTTCTGGCTGTAACCTCTTTGCTTCCCATCTAATGTGGGTGAATCTTGGCACATTTATACCCCTCCCCATGTTTATTATCTATTCCAATTTTCAGAAGGATTAGATAAAGGTTCTTGGTGATATAAGCAATTAACGTATAAATGTATGCGTGACTGTGATATCTTTGTAGTCCAACCAGTGTACATGGAATTTGGCAGGGCTGTATGTCCGACTTCCAAAATTGTCTCTGCCAAATATAAGAAACATATTAGAAAGGGTCCCAATTTTATAAGCCTACACATCATATGCAGAGAAGGAGCCTATACCAGGAATTATCTTACGTGTCACTGTGGTACAAGATCGGTTTGTGATGCCAATTGGGCAGCGGAAATGTCAACCAAATATTCTCATTCTGTGCTGTGACCATCCCAACATCTCTCCCCCACTTGTTATTGGGAAGTCAGCAGCATCTGTTTAGGAAAGAGTCAATAGAGATTCTCTTATGTCCTCTTGTCTCAGTGCTGCAGGATGTTATTGTGATGATAATTGGCCAGGCTGGATGTGTAAACTGTGTCTCCAGATTGCTGAGATGCTATCCCCAAAGTCCCAATTATGTCCCTTCTATGCCCGCGTGAGGGCTGCCTCCTATGCCTGCCTCGAAGCCATTACCGATTGGTCCTGTGAAGCAGGAAGCATGCAGTAATTAGCCAGTGAATGTGTCTGTCAGTCTTTTGGGTTGCTCCACATCCTCCCTCCTACAGCCTCCTTTCCCCTGCCATGCCAGGTGCCTGCCTCTGACTGGCACTTCACGTGCTGCTATTTATCTGAATATTGGTCTTCAAGGAGACAATGTCAATTGCTTATCAAATTGGGTCCCGTTATCAAATTATCCTGTAATTTGGCAGAGATGACAGGGAAGGTGTGTGATAAATTTCTGTCAAATGTCTTGTAAACAGGATGGAACATAATAATGTTACAGCCGGAAATGTATTTTCAAGTTAATAGCTTATAACATCAGGACACTTTATCCAAACAAAAAATCATTTTCGTTTTGGTTATTATTATTTGTCAGTTTTGTTATTACAATAACGAAAACAAAATGCACACCTCTAATATTTAAATACTTTCACATGCTGTAAGCTATATCCATTTAAGAACCATTTATGCCTCTTAAATACCAGGAGAAGACCATCACTTTAGGGGCCTACGTAAAAAAAGACGGTAAGCCTGATCCCAATTCCCAAACCCCAAGGAGCTGTGTGTGCGTGGAGTCACCGGCACATCATGCGGATCTGTACTGCAGACAAATGGAGTCCTACGGATCCTGCGTGCATGCAGAATCCACAGGGTTTGGGATCAGGCAGAACGAAAAGACAGCAAATTATTGATGTAATTATTATTATTATTTATGACTCATCATATGTTATTAGACAAGCTACATGAAGATGTTGCTTGTTATTCTGTGACAACAGTCACTGTGATTGTTCTTCATTAAAATGCCTCTTTTCATGAGTCTAAGTCAGCCTTTTGCAGTAAGACGAACATCAATAAAAGAGGAAATTGGAAAATGGTTTTACCTGGTTAAAATACTGCCCCTATATGATGCTTTCAACTGTCCTACAAGAAGGCACTACCACACAGACTGGAAAGAAAGGGAGGGGAAATGCCATATAGAAGCAGATTCTACACATATTGGGGCAAACTACAGAGATAACTTAAAATCGATGACTTTTTAAGAAATAAAATACAGCTTGGACTCCTCAAAGCATCGCACTGGTGCAAGTTCCACTCACTTCACTACTTGTGCTGGCAAAGTGCTTGAAGACTGGAGCCTAAGTATTTTAAAACAAAAAGTTTTATTTTAATAGGTCAAGCATGAGGCTGGGACCCAAGAATTTCTGAATGCAATTAAAAAAAAAAATCTGACAGACTAATTTTATGACCTTGGGCAAGCCAATTAATCTCCCTGTGCCTTGATTTCCTCCCTCAACAAAGCAGGGGTGATTTGGAACTCAATCCAATGGGACTACTGACAGCACAAGTGCTTTGAAGACTGGGCTGCCGTACTCCTCAAAGACCCAGTTTCAAAAGTGACATGGGCACTGAGGGGCAGAGTTAGGAGTCAAACTCCCCTTGATTTTTAAATGGAAGCTAGGCATCAACATGACATTTTTGCCTCCAAGAACCTATTCCCAGAATCCTAAGTTTTACTGAAATTCAACGGTGGCTTGCTCCTATGTGCATAAATATCATTTCTAAGTGGCATTTGGGCTCCCAAATCACATATGTGTGGCTTTGTTTTGTTTTGTTTAATTACCCAATACAGTACAGCATTCTGAGCTAACTGCTATCATAGTGCCCTCGACTGTAGCTAGCACACTGGTATAGGAGGTGGGGAAGGCAGACTGTATGGCAAGGGGGGGGGGGGGAGGACAACTGTGCTTGCCTTGAAAAGACAGTTCGAAGCCCTTTTTAAATAAAAAACACTTTTTCTTAAATAAGGAAAAAAATAAAATATATACATGATTGTTCAATATAACAATATAACAAATATTCAACCATTCAAAGATTTCTACCAGTAGGTGGAGGGGGTGGTGGTCTACATGGGGGGGAGCAGTGCCCCCCTATTACCTAAGCTACGGGCCTAATGGTGTCTATTAAGCACGCCTTACCCAATCATGACTTCCCTTGATATCAAGACTATTAGTCCAGTAAAGACTGGCGCATGGGCTAGGAGTCCTACCTACTGCATTTCATTGTCCCTTTCCAGTCGCTGGTGCAAAACCTGATGCTTAATGGCCTTTGGATCAATCCAGTACTGATCAAAGTGTTCACTGTATTATTATTGGCAGGGCTAAGCCAGAACTCTCACATATTTACTCTACAGCCAGAGACCCATTTTCACTGTGTCTTCCCCATTGGCAGCAATGGAGAAAATCCAGTCAACATGGGTCCGTGCTTTCATCAAATGAAGGTGAAGCGTGGTATCAACAATGGCTGCTGTTGGAGAACAGAAGCAGCAAATCTTATTCTGGATTTGGACCAAAATAAGGAGCCTTCACTTAACAGGAAGAAAGTTCATTCCCGCCACCCCCCACACACCCCCACGGCCACCCTCCAACTAACAGTGAGAGAAGAAAACCAGGAAAGGGAAAATGTCAAAGCAATAAAAACTGCTAACAAGCTGAGCTGAAGGAAGAGACACAGTTAAGTGTGGGAACACAGAATAATATTATAAAATAAAAATAAGTTAACTAAGCGTTTAGTAATCTTTGGACTTACAAAAGGCCAGCAACATGTTAGACGCACACAATGTTTCCAAAATGGACTTGATTATAGTTCACCACCTGTTCTAGAAACTGGAACAAATGTCTTTAATTTCATGCCTCCTTTTTCTAAAAAAGATGTGTGTTAGTAAGAGCGCGGTTTTGTTAAGAGTCAAGATGCAGTCATAGCTTTATTGAAATCAACGTGCAAATCCTCAATGAGTTCAAGGCAGCACCTTTATATACGTGCTTTGCTTAATGTGTATCTGAAAGACCGCCTCTCCTATCATGCTCCACCACAATCCTTGCGGTCAGCCAGGAGTGGCCTCTTGTGGGTGCCACCCACCGATCATGCTTGTACAACAAGAGCACATGGAGCAGCGGCCTCGGTTGCTGCCCCAGTCTTGTGGAACTCCCTTCCCCATGATGTCTGTCAAAGTCCGAGCCTGAGCATATTCTGGAGGAGACGCAAGACCTTGGGTTTTGGCAAAGCATTTGGCAGGAAAGGTTAAGGGTGGTGAGGGTTTTTTAGAACTGCGGTTGGGTTTTTAGAGGGATTATTATGTATTTCTATATGCTTTTATATTGCAAGCTACCCTGAGCCTTAGGGGAAGGGTGATGTAGCAGGGTCAGGCTGGGTGCCTGGGCCCTGGCCTTTTAAGTTAAGGTAGCACCAGTCTGCAGGACATAGCCACTGAGGCAGCACAGGATGACACCTTGAGGGGCTTTGGACGGGTTAGCCTCCAGAGCCAGTGAACAAAGGGCCTGGATAGGGACAGCTGGGCTGGGCGTGGTTGGAGCCAGCCCAAAAGCTGGAAAGCTGAGCCCAGAGAGAGAGGGAGAGAGATGACGGCTGTGGCTGAGCCAGGGAGGGCTCTGCCTCTAAACTGTCTGGCCAGCAGATCCTTAGGGAGAGACTCTACAGAAGTGGGCTACAGGGTGTAGGCAACTGAGTCGGTAGCCTGAACCTCCTGGAACTGGAAACTTTGGGTGGAGAGTGGGTAGGGTCAGATATCTGGCTGGGAGAGACTGTGCCTAGCCAGGTGGGGGCTACGTGAGAGGCACCCCAGCCCCTGTACATGGAACAGTGGCGAATGAAGACTTTGTAAAGAACCTGCATGGGCTGGCCTCAGTGTGGTGCAGATCCTGGAAGAACTTACCCCAGGGCCGCACACCCGTTACAGGTGGGGTATCAAATCTGAATAAATAAACAAATCAATAACTCTACAGACCAAACTATTCCACAGATTCCAATGGGACTACTAGACATTAAACATGTCTCTAGGTCACCGCAGAATCTATGCTGAAATTTGCTAGACCCAATAATGCAACGCTCTCTACCTTTCATCAGTGGCGTAGCAAGGCTATGACGGGCCTGGGCTCACATCCCAATTATGGGTCACTCTAAAGGCAAGAGGGAAGAACTTACCGCATGAAGGTGGCACCACCCTTCCTTCCAGCAGCACCAGCAGCTCCAAAAGGAGTTTTTTAAGTGTGGGTGGAACCAGCACGCTGCTATTACCCACTCTGAAAATTTCCTTCTGGTGGAGTGCCAGTCCTGCTCCCACTCCCACCCACTCTGAAAATTTCCTTCTTGGTGGAGTGCCAGCCCTGTTCCCATTCCTATTCCTACCCACTCTGAAAATTTTCTGGCCCTGCTCAGGCCATTTGCAAAGGGCCCCTCAGGCTTCCGTGTCCTCACTCCATGGTAGCTACGCCCCTGCCCGTCATCTTTCAAGGAGCTAAAGGGCTTCTCACTTTTGCCCATGATCCACAAGCCACTTATGGTGCTTTGTGGATCATGCCCCTTGTGTTTAGCCACTACACAAAGCTTCAGTTAAAAAAAAAGGTTCTGCTTCATTTTGAGATATATTGTCCACTAGGGATGGGAATTTCGGTTTCAGATAAAACCGAAAGTACCCAAAAATGGCCATTTCAGATTAATCCAAAATTTTGGTTCTTTTTGGTTTCAGTACTACCAGATGTTTTGCATTGATTTTTGTACCAGATTTTTAACATTGTGGTTTGTCCCCCATTAACAAACCGCAATGTTAAAAATCCGGTACAAAAATTAATGCAAAACATCCGATAGTACCAAAACCAAAAAAGAACCAAAATACACGAGAACCAAAACCAAAATTGACTGAAACCGAAATTTTGCCCAGAGTCCCATCCCTATTGTCTGCCTCTCCTTAAAAAAACCCCAAAAAAACAACAACAGAAATGCTGATTAAAAAAAATATTTAAACAATAATTCAGTCTTAATCGTCACTAAGGCTGAAACAAGAATCAAATTGTATTCTCATGAGATTTCAGTTGGGATCAAGATCTCACTGAGATCTTGGTCCTGGTGCGAAATCTTGCGAGATATTTCACACCAAAAAAAAAAAAAAAGGAAAAGGGAAAAGGATAGAAAACCCCCTTCATTTTGCCCTTTTTGTGCCCCATGTTGAGTGTTCTGCTGTCACAGCACTTGAGTGTTCTGCTGTCACAGCACTTGAGTGTTCTGCTGTCACAGCACTTGCAAAGGTGCAGGAGAAACACTTCGCCCTGCCCGTTTTCAGCCTTGTGATGCCCCCCTTCTGAAGATCATGATCCACTACAAATTAGCTTGTCATCAACTGACCATGATATTTGCCTTTGCCACTGGACTCCATGAATTTTTTTCTGGTGTAAAATTTGAAACGTGGAGATGAAGACATGCCAGGAATGTGCCAGAGAAGTGCTGTAAAATATATTTGTAAAATTACCATAAAAACATTATAAAATCCCCAGAAAGTGATTAAAAAGTCCCGTAAAGTGATGAAAATGACAAAATAATGGCAGAAGGCCGGAATCACCAGAAACTAATGAAGTACCAACAGACACCCGCAAGCACTCCCCAAATGTTGGTATTTCCCTTTGGAATAGGAACACTTGCTCTTGTCTCAATCCTAGTTGCAGTCCTTATGGCTGGAACGTGGGAGGTACTGACCACTCATGCCTAATCTAGTCAATTGCTTAAGAAAACACTTAAGATTAAGCGTACAATTAGTCTCATCACATTCAATCACAGACAGTCCAGAGTTACAACATCCCCAACTGATGGCTGTCTAGCCTCTGTTTGAAAACGTTTAACAACAGAGAGCCAACATCCTCCCTATGTAACTTGTTCCATTGCCAAACAGCTCTTACCGTCAGGAAGTTTTTCCTGATATTTAACTGAAATCATCAGCAATAGAGAACATTTCCTTGACATCTTTTGTTGTGGCAACCCTTTAGATATTTGAAGTCTTCTCACATGTCTCCCCTTACTTTTCTTTTCTCTAGACCAAACGTTCCCTGTTCCTTCAGCCGTTCCACATAAGGTCTTCTTTCCAGATCCTTTATCATCTTTATTTGTAACAAGTCAAGCACAGCTTGTATCCGTGGTTTCCAACGTTTTTGCCTGTGTGATCCCCCTTTTGAGACTTCAGTATAATCCCAGGACCCCACTGCACAGTGAATCAAATAGCAATTAGGATTGGGCAGTGCCATTTGGGGTCCTGAACCACAGCTTGAGAACCTCTGGCTTATTTATTTTGTGGGAGTGGAGCCCGAGTGTTCAGTAAGTTTGTATCCTGCAGGGATGAAATAACTTTAATGTACCATTTAACAGGAATGAAATTCTATTCTCACTGAATCTGGGAGCTGACCATTCCTTGAATAATGTGGAGATACATCAATAATACAGAAGTGGCATTCTCCACATTTTTCAAATGCAAGTAACTAGTTAATTTGTATTGTGTTTTTTACAATTTACATTATTTATGGGTTATCAGATGTGCTACTTTGATACAGAAATGACTCTAGCTTCCGGTCTCTGTTGTAAATGAGATGTTGTTTCTCACAGGGTATTCATAAAACATACAAAATGAACTGCCACGGGGTATGATTTTTATCTCAGGTGGGATGAAAGGCCTGATAACTCATGAGTGGCAAAGCTGCTGTGAGTTATGGACCCTTTTCTCCTATACGGATGAAAAACAATATCTTAAGAATTAACCCAAGAAAAATCTGGGAAAGAAGCAATATGAAATGCCTTGCAGCTGCAGGTTTTATCTTGTAGATTTCCCCTGTGCCTCTCTCCCAGATCCCCCATATCTGGGGGACACTAATGTTATTAACGCATTTTTATGAGACATTTTAAGACTTTAACAAGAGCAAAAAATTGTGATCACTTTATTTACTGAACTGGGTAAGTCCACGCAAACACACACAAAGAATTTCTATTCTAAGCTGCTATAAGATGGCTACTACACTTGAGAGGTTTTCTTACTATGAAATCCAAAGAGATCTTTAAGCATTTTCCCAAAAAGCCTTTTGCAAATTTTTTAGCATCACAGACAAACCCCAAGAGATGCATTCCAGAACAGTAGCTGGTTTCCGTGTTAACAACAATGGGAATGCCAGTTGGGAATGTTCAAAAGTGCTTCTGAGAAATCTACTACGGACATCTTTACACATAACAAAGATTGGATGTCAAAACTCCTAAGTATGTGTTTGGCTATTGTGTGCAAGCACCATAACAATCCCAACACCAACTTGGCCACCCGCTGAACACATGATCTGAACAACACCACTGCATCACAAGGACAGTTTACATGTTCCAACTGAACATGTGGCCAACAGTACGTCTAATGATATCGCATGGCATGTTAGCAGGTACAACATGGGGAACAAGGCAGCAGTGCTTGCGTGGCAAGCAAAACACTGATTTGTCCCAAGATGGGCTGTGTGTCTAAGCAGCGCCACGTGGTGGACACAGGGTCAAACCGGTGTTCATATCAAGGTCAAAACACACATTCAGACATCCGTTGATGTTATGCCTAAAGACACCCTACATTGAGTACGTAATCACAGCCAAAAATCAGAGATCATCTGAAACATTCATGGAAGGGCTAAAGGAAATTGTTTTTATTACTTTCCTTTAGTTTAAGTTGATTGCACTTTAGTTTGCTATTTAACATAGTTTGCTTAGTATTCATTTAAAGTGGCATAGACTTGAATAATTATCAATTCTAATTATTATTATTATCTACTACAAGGAGTCAGAAAAAATGTCTCTGACAAGCACTGGATGTGCAGAGTGAAGAATGCTAACATCAGAGTTGATTAGAATTTTTTTGTCAAGACTTGCTGTCCTGTTAGGGGAGTGTAGCCCCAATATTTTTCAGTTCAAAAATTTTCCAATAAGTTTCAGCAGACAAAAAATATTCAGTCAACTGGGAAAAAAAATTCAGTATACCCAAACAAAATCTTTTGATTGAGCTAAACAAAATATTTGGTTTCAGTTGGGCACAAAGGTTGCCGACATTGATAAGTATTATAACTTGAGCTGGGTGAGCAGCTAGCTCCTCCATGGCTCTGTGAAAGCCCTGGGTTTGAGACAGGTTGGGTCTTACAGGCAGAAAGTCTAAACCACGATTTGAAGTTTCTGAGTCACAGTCCTTTTCTTTTGACTAATTTGTTGTTAACTTGTTACCCTTGTTGTTAGCTGGGTATTTCACAGGGCTGGTGTTGAATGTAATTAGTTCATTGATTCTATTTGCACAAGTCTTCGGCAATGAATTGTGCTAAGAAGGGAAGTAAGTACAACATATCATTTAAGCTCTACACCATGATCCTGTCCACAAAGAAAAGAGACATTTACTAATGAGGAAATATTCTAAGCATCAGGTAGGAGAACTTCAAGTGGTTGTCACCTCTGGAGACCAGAGCTTTTATTTATTTCCTAATTCAGTGAAAGAAAGCCCTTAAGTACTCACTTACCTTTAAACATACATTTAAGTGTTTAATGTCTTTGCTTAGGGATAATGTCCCTAGCTTTTTTCTGTGTGGGTATTAGATTTGAACTCTGTTTGCTGATTATTCTACACTGGCTTATAGGGATACTGCACGCACTATACAGAAATAGGCAGCAGGAGCTGGGCCTTAGATCAATGTCCCTGGGGCTCTAGTCAACTCTGCAGTACCACCTCACTGTGGTTTGCCTGGAAACTCTGGGGTTTGACCCTGAGGCCTATTTTTACATGATCACAGGTAATCCAAATTAGCTTTTAATGCAGATCCATTAATTCATCATTATTATTCAGGCGTAACTGTTTACACAATCATTTTTTTCATCAGGAATAAGAATTAATCCTGATTTGCAGTGTGAATGGGTAAATCCAGATTAGGAGTCACAAGGAAGACTGAGAAATCCCATGGTATAGCGCAACCAGTTTCAGTGTTCTCTTCCGATCAGATTGCTGGGAGTACAGTGACAGCAACAGATACAGCAGTCACTTTGCAAACTGGAGGGGTTTTTACCCTGGCACAGTAAACTTTAAATTTGGCGTCCCAAGCAGAGACAAAAACTGCAGGATACCATAGAGATATGGATATCTAGAGGCGAGACGTTTATCTGTAGTGCTGTATGGTGCCTGGGACTCAGCCCGTTTTTAGATGTGCCTCCATTCTTCGCGGAACTCGAAGTCTGCTTTCAGCAACCTCACACAGCTGGAGTTTAGACGTGCCTCCCTGCACCAGAAGTCACCTGACCACCACTGGAAACATCGGCGCTGGGCAGCTCGTGCATTCTTTTGAAATCCCTTCTTGTCAAACCTTGATATTGGGGTTTGACAAGTCCGGTTTTCAAAAGAATGTGCAAGTTGCCCGGTGCTGCTGTTTCCAATGGCAGCCAGGTGAGTGACTTCCGGTGTGGGGAGGTGCATCTAGACGCCACCTGTGTGAGGTTGCTGTAAGTGGATTTTGAAGTCTGTGAAGATGGAGGCATGTCTAAAAGTGCCCTTAGTCCAGATTAACTGTTCACAAGGTCACTAATACAGACGGAGCTTAATCCACATTAAAATAAATCCTTAAAAATTAGGTTTTCAGAACTCAGTTTAAATTCTGAATCTGGAGTCATTAATTTGGACTAAAGTGTTCATGCGATCAACTTAATTCACATTAAGAGCCACTTAATTCAGATTAACGCTTGTGTAAAAACAGCCAGAGTCTCCAGGCACAACACTGATTTCTCAGGGGTGCCGTGCCCCATGAACCCCAAGATATCAGGTATCTAAAGGCAGGCACATCAAAATGTGTGCAGGCCACAGAGAATTTCTCACCCACTCTCTGATGTCTGGCCCTACTTCTATGAGGTATCATGATGGAAAGAGTTACATCAGTATGGCCCATGACAGCCACCCTGCTGACATGGCCGCTCCTCTGTGGATGGAAGTCCAGATAGAGGTGTTAACTTCTACCACGTAAGCTCCAATCCCAGTCCTTTGTCACACACCCATTCTTTCTGATTAGCTGCCTGTGCAGACCCAGCTGCCACAGGGGGTTGTGTGAATCAAAGCTTCAGCTGCTGCTACTCTGGTTTCCTGCTTCTCCTCTGCTCCGACACTGTTCATGAGCCTGTTCCTTGTTCCTGCTTCATCCGGATCCCTTCCTGGTCTATTTTTGCCCCAGTCTTGATCCTAACCTATGTCTGTTTCCTGTCTGTCTGCCCACTTTGCCTCTGAGCCCAGAGCTGCCTGTAGCAGGATAAATGTTTTTTTAAATAAATAAATAAATAAATAAATAAATAAATATCAGTTCTGTTGCTGCTCCCATCTGGATCCTGACTCCTGAAGTCTACCCATGTCCCAGTCCTCTTACCCTTAAAATAGGACAGAGAAGTCTCTGTCCCCTTCATGATCAAACCCCGGGCAAACTTCGTGAGTGAGAAAGAATATCCATCAAGTGTACCATGCATAATCTATGTATCTGGAACGACAACATTCTCAATTACACTATATCTCTATGGTTTTATCCATGTAAATATCAAACTGTATACTTATTTATATTTTCACATGCGTGCACACCTTTCATGCATGTCCTTTAAAACAATGATGCTCTGGTACAGCAAGAATTAAATTGGATAGTCTTTTCGGGTTTGCGCTAAATCAACAGTTTGATTAGTTATGGCACCGGGGGAGGCGTACCACCAATTCTTGTAACAGCAGGGGAATGTTCTATAATCAGGTTTTATACGTCCCATAAAATAAGGACATTCTGCGTGACTGGAAGAAACAATGAGAGTTGGACAGCAGAATTTAAATGGGCAAATTTCACTCTACTCTTCCCCTCCTTGAAAAGCAAGAGAGAGACTTAACATCTCTCTACAACAGGCAATGATTTCCCAGATGGAACTAGGAGACACTGACCTTTACAGTTTAGGGATTTTGCACATTGTAATAACACAAAGAATGATCTTTTCAGTCTCTTCCTTTCCCCTAGGAAAGACGTTATAAATTCTCTGCCTAAAGACATCACAAAGACATGGGACGCCTTAATCTACAATGCTGACAGGACAGGTCAATTGGTCCCCACTCTCTAACCTCAGCTCTCTGCTGACAAAAAAGACAGAACTGGATTCCAAGGGGAAATAAGGGGGATGCTAATTAGTTTAAGGAAGGAAAATTTTCCAGTTTTAATTTTATTTTATTTAAGCATTAATCATACAGGTGAGGTTTCAAATTATCTTTACACTGTAGAACTGTCTATGTTATAGAAACAACAGAGTAGCTGGAACTGAGAAGAGAGCTGCTCACAGTTCTGAGAGCAACTTAATGAGTAACTGAATCCCCACAAGAACAGTGAATATACACATATGCATGATGAGGTTACTCCAGCCATTACACTATGCCGTACATGGGCAGAACTAGCTGGCTTCCTGGAATGTTATGTGACCATGGGTTTTTGGATAATAGATGTGGGACTTGATTTTTATCAGTTTCGGTTCTCTGTCTATCGGTTCTCCTATCACCCTTACATGGACAGAACTTCAGCCATTATTACTACTATACTTTACATATACAGGACTAGCTGGCTTCCTTGAATGTGATGTGACCATGGGAATATACTTTTTTAGTGAAGTATTTCTCTTATCTTCAATATCCAGTCTAAATGGACTGGAAAAAAAGCCCTTGAAGAGCCAAAAGGAACTGCATTTTAAAGTAATTTTCAGTCCCATCAGGCTGAATCTCATTAATAAATGAAAGACTTTACTGCAGAACAGAGCTTGTACATTTAACAGCATTCACCTGATTCTAGCAGAAATTGTAGCTAGATAACAAACCCTTTCAAACATCAGGGTTCAGGGTTGTGGAGATTTTAAAAGTACCCATTTTCCATAGTGGGAGTTTTTAGAAACAGTACAGATCATCTGCCAAAGGGAACAGGTTGTTCTTTGGATTCTTTCCATTGTCGTGTGGGGTGGCACTGACCTACTTACAAATCACAGGTTCGTCTTTCAATGCTGGCGTTGCCAGCAGGAAGCTTGACTCTTAGTCTGACACCTTCAGAATTCTATACATGAGGATTCTGGCAGTTGACATGTTTTGACGTCGTAGCACAGAGCATTTGGAATTTCAAATGCTCAAGCTGGTACGATTCATTACAAACCTTGAATTTCTTCGTACTTTTGAGAGGTGGGGAGAATTGACTGAGCACTTACTGATCAAATTGAAATAAAAGGGTGTGCTGTTTAACACTGTCAAGGAAACTAACAAGAGAAGTTAATAAAAAGTCACAAAAAACTATCCCAATTTGACACTGAAAGAAAGAAATATCTGATTTCCTAATACAGCAGTCTAGGTGGTTTTCTTTAAAAAAAATAAAAAATCCACAGAGGAAACCTGAGAGTTGATTTCTTATTCTGCAGTGCATTTCAATGCAAATAAAACCAGAATGAAGCCTGAAAACAGGAAAGGACAGAAATTAACAAGATTAACTCCCTCTCCTCTATATCCATCTGCCAGAAAACAAAAAGAAAAGTTTGACAATCACATTTCGCTTTGCAGTTGCAGTCATCTTCTCTCTGTCTCAGTCTCACACACACACAAAGTTATTTTGTGCAAGAATGGTGGTTTGGGGAGCTTTCTGGTTTCAGCAGGATCATCTTTAACTGGATTAGAGCTTAAAATGATACCCACACAAATGTGAAACCCTGCTGAGTTTCTGATACCCAAACTGTTTGTGTACTGCTTTTTCCATTTTTTAAAATGTCTTTATGCTTATACCCCGCCCTTCCCATAAAGCTGATAGGACTCTTCTAGAATAAGAACCGTATAAAAACGTAAAACCCTACCCCAACACTAAACAAAAGGCAAAAAAAAAAACCACCAGAAACCCACCCAACTCCTAACACATGTTCGAAGAGAAAGGACTTACATTGTCTTTGAAAAATGCTCGGGCTTGGTCTCGGATGAACCTCCAGGGGAAGGGTGAGCCATAACACTAGGGCAACAGCTGCGCCCCCTACCTGTATGGACCTGGCTGGCAGATGATACCTGCAAGACAGCACTCCTGGCTGAGTACAGTGATCACGATGGAAGCGTTTTGGGAGAGGCAGTTTCTCAGACATGTGGGGCCCATGCTGTTTAGGGTTTTAAGGATCATTAAGCCCCCTTCCCCCATTATCTGTGGGGGGCACAGTGAGGCTTGCAGTGGTGCCTGGGGGGAGGGGGCAGTGGGGCTTGCAGCTTTCATGCACGTGGAAGCAAAGCGAGCATGGGTTCATGTGGTTTGTGCATGCCCTAAGTCCTGCTACTGACACTTGGCCCCAAACCCCATTGTAAGTCTCACTGTGCCCCTTCCCACAAGGTGAGCAGGGAAACGGGGTAGATTTTACAGTGATTTTATGCCTCCATGTCCCGAGTGCTACCTGCATACCTGGGCAGGTAACCAGGAGTGCAGAATGAGGTACCCATTTCAGCTCTAAACTAGATACCTGAAAGGGTTTTTCCACATGCTCCCTGTGCCCATGGGTGTGCGGGAAGACCATCTTATGTGGACTCCCTTAAATGGCAGTTCCCATACGCTGCAAACCATGTGGAGCCCTCTACAGCCCTGTTACCAGCTATCAGAGTCTAGCCTGAGCTGGCTCTGGGCGTGCCAGGCTCTAACTTTCCAGGGACTGGCAAGGCCGGGAACCTAAGGACCCAAGAACATGGGGAAACGGGAAGACTGCTAATCCACAAAGCTGGAGGGTTGGGATTCTCTATGCACAGGCTGGGCTAAGCTGTGCTTGTGCTGTGGAGACTGTTGCAGGAATGGGCTCGTCACCTGGCATGAGTACTTAGCAGGATTCGGACCCCAAAAGTCACTCTTGCTGGGAATTAGCTCTGTAGTAGCCTTTATCCCAGTTCTCCACCTTGCGCCCAGTCTCTTTACTCTCGACACCATCCTTGTACTCACATCATCTCAGGTTCAGTTACTCTATAAAATCTCCACAAGTTCTCTAGGCCAGGCAGACTCCTTCTGTAGTCCAGCAGACCCTTTGGCTCAGGCACAACCCTCTGAGACAGAGCTGCCTCTCGGCTCCTCTCTCCTTTGCCCGTCTCTCTAGCAGTCATCTAGCCAGGCACCGACCTTCTGGCTCTCTTAATGCTTGGCCCTTGGAGCAGAGCTTCCACCCAGCTCCTCCTTCTTTCACAGACTCTTTTGTCTGAGGCCTCTAGTTCCTCCCTCTCTCGCAGTCTCCCTCTTCTGAGCTCTGGCTCAGGCCTTATCCCTCTCTGGACTGGCACTGCCAGGCCCTTCACACAGTTCCACTTGGACGCTGTCCGCCATTCTGCTTAGCACCTGAGCCCCACTAGCACCTGTAGCTAATTATGCTGATGCTAACTGCCTTAAAGGGCCAGCCCGCCTATCAGGCTCAGGCTGAATCCTGATAAAGAGACCCTTCCTGTTTCCTGTGGAATCCTTATATTGGTTCCTTGCCCATGCTATGGGATGTGTGTGTGTGTGTGTGTGTGTGTGTGAGGCCTTATGTGAGGCAAAATGACGGCGGGGAAATTCACATAAAGCTCCGCTTGTGGACACAGGGGATAAAAATGTCATCAGGCGAGTCTTGTGCTGATTTCACTCACAGATGACAGGGCTCAAAATCCAGCCCTGTTGTCCATGTGTGAAACGTCTGATGATGTTTTACTTTTTATCCCCCTGCATCCACGAGTGGAGCTTTCCGTGAGTTCACCACCGTTATTTTTGCCTCACATAAGTTCCCCCCTTCTTGTAACATGGGCAAGCACCCATAGTCTAGGCAGCCAACAGGGAGACAGGTGGGGCTCAACCCATCAGGGAGGCAGTGGGGGTGGAGAAGCACCAAGTTTACAGCTCCAGGAAAACACCTGGAAGTCCAAAGTGGCAGAATGGATAAGGAGTCTGCCTCCAAGCCCCACTTTGGCCAGATCCTATCATCATTCCTGGGTTCTTCCACAGCCAGGCTGCTGTCAGCAGAGTAACTCTGGCCTGCCAGCCATCTCTCTAGTCTCCTGGCAAACTGGGACAGCCATGTAAGCCTATAACTGGCAGCTCATCTATTCAGAGATGTAGGTAGGTGGGAATTAGGGGTTTGCAGAAGCAGCCTCTATCATTTTTGTTTTGAAAAATCCCTTTGTTTGGGGTATTTTGTTAAAAACCAGTTTGTTTTTGTAACTTTTTTTTTCACTGAAAAAGCTATTAGTTTTTTTAAAAAAATTAAATCCCCCTCCCAGTCACATTGCACATGCACAAAATGGCCACCAGACCATCCTGCGCATGCACCACCCTTTTCCAAAATGGCAGCATCCATTTTGTGCATGCACCGACTGGCTGCCACTGCCATTTTGGAAAAGTGTGGACATGCGCAGAATGGTCTGGTAGTCACATGCACTATGATTTTTTAATTTTTAATTTTTTTAAAAAAATAAAGAAATGTTTGCTTATTCATTCATTTTTAAGTTTTTAGTTTCTAGAACAAATGGGGCTCCATTTGTTTTAGTAACTTAAATAATGAAAATGAACTGTACACCCCCCCCTTAGTGCCCCTGCGGGGGCACTCCACTCCTGTGTGCATATGCACTTGTGACAGCGAGGAGGAGGGCCCCGCTGTTGGACCAGACTAGGACCCCGAGGCAGCGACGGCACAGCAGGGCAGCGGCAGGGACAAGTCACCTGGGGAAAGCACGGCCGGTCAGAGAGGAGGAACGCAGGCGTCTGCAGCGCAGGCACAGAATAATCATCGCAGCTCCTGACGACATCAGGCAGTGCCTGCTTAGGCCCTTTTCACACAAGATGCCTCCACCCAGTTTCGCTGGGTGGGGGCGTCTGTGTAAACACCACTTGCAGTGGGTGGGGTGCATTTCGCTAGGTGGGGATGGGTGGAGGTCTTTGTGTGTAAACACCACTTGTGGTGGGTGTAGGTGCGTGCGTGCTCCTGCACAACACCCATCTCCACCCACCCATAGAGCAATCGGCAGTGGAGTCCGTTGCTCCGTGGGTGGGGGTGGGGTGGGGTGGGGGTGAACATGGGTGTTGCGCGGGAGCATGCACGCATCTACACCCACCACAAGTGGTGTTTACACAGATGCCTCCACACATCTCCACCCAGCGAAACTGGGTGGAGGCATGTCGTGTGAAATGGGCCCATGCTGCAGGGCTGCAGTGTTGCCCTGTACCATGTATAATAAAATGTAACACCCATTTTATCAGGAGTGTCTGTGTAAAAAGGGCCTTGGAAATACATAAGCCCTACGTGTTTTGGGTTAACAAACCCTTCTTCAGGGGCATATATGTAAGAACTTTATATACGTAGTATATCTTCTTCAACAACCGCAAATACATGTGAAAGAATGCCAATTTGTTTAAAAATGTCAAATTCCAAAACCTCTTTGAGAAGCAGAGCTCTCAATCATTAGTCATTTTCTCAACCCAACAAACTGAGGGGTCAATCTGTCAAACACCCGACCCAAGGCAATAGGACAGGTTCAAGGTTTTGGCGAGGTGGCAGAACACAGAGACGGGGAGCTCTCCTCCCCTCTCTCAATTTCCTCGCCTAGAGTAAAGGCATTCCCCTCCCCCACCAGAGCCCTGAGCTGAGCGAGGGGGAATGGGGACAAGCGCAGGGGTCATGACAGCACGCTACATGTGTATCTCCCAGGCTTGGGGGCCCAGGTGTAGCTGCACCTACTGCAATTATTATAGCTATGCCCCTGGCTCAGTCCCACCAGGAAATCTAGTTTTGTTTTCTCCTCCCATTTCTGAGGGAAAAGTATATATAGTTTATTCCATCCACGTCTAATCTTAGATATGCAGAGGTGTGCACCTCTGGAAAAATGTTCAGCTATTGTGCTAGCACACAAATGCCTAGAAAAAAAGAGACACAAAAAGAAACAGTAAGGCACATACCTGCATGTCTAAAGCAAACACAAAGTCTTATAAAAAGCCGGAGTTAGTCATGAGGGATAAAAATAACTTGCCTCATTTAGTGCTCTGCTGTTGTCCTTGAGCACTGTTCCAATGTTTGAAAGGCCCTGGAGGAAAGCACCTAAGTGTTCCAGCAGAAATGTTTCTCAGACATTAATTTTCAGTATTTGACGTTAGAGTTTCTTTTTCTCTGTTCTGATTGACATACACCAATTTCTAAAATACAACTGTTGCTGAATTTTCTTAATATTTTTCTTCCCTTGGACAAGTTAAAGGACAATCAGTCCGACAGGCATCTGTCCCGTACTGGACTGTTTGGGTGCTGAGTGCAAATTATACACAAAGCAGAGCTCAGGTCAAAGACGTCTCCTAGGTATTGTAGTGAGTATTTCCTTAAAACCAGCTCATTTTTGTGGCAAGGTCCCAAATTCCACTTGAATTAAAATGAAATTGGGCCCTCTCCACAAAATGAGTTTGGGGTTTTAATTTAGGATTATGTATTCCCTGCCATCCACAGCAAATCTTCAACTGAGGCAAATAGGATGTTGGAACAAAGAACAAGAGTAGAGTATGGTCTTTATGAGGCAGCTAAGAGCCATTTCCCCAGCTGCTGCAAACTCCATTGGCTTCAGTGAAACAATTCCCCAACCTTTCAGTGATATCACTTGTTCATTACTCAGTGTTGAACTGACCTAGATTTGAAACGAATATTTGTGGTGAATATTATATCCAACATTTAATCTGTTTATTCAGTTCCTGCTTCATTTGCAGAAATGACTATCCATTTTCAAGTGTTTCATTTTGGTTATTTCAGTCACTTCATTTTGGCACTACTGAGCACCAAACTGTTTCACACTAGTACTAACTAGAAGTAACTACTAGTGCTGAGATTAAATACCTGAATAAACAGACATGTGAATATTGTTTCTATGGCAATACTGATTCAGAAATTTCATTGGGCTATCTGAAAATGTGAATAATATTTGTGAATATGAAGACAGCTATGCATTTTAGCTCTCCATTCAGCAACATCACTCAGTGAGGAAACGTACACACCTTTGGAACAGCTGTTTTCCCTCGGTCCCCACCATATTTTCAGAAGTATTCTCTCCGCTCTGACTGTACGCATCTCCTCTCTTTCCCTTTCTGCATCTCCTTCCAACAGCAGGTCACAATTTCCACACTCTCCCTCATGTCCCACGCCCCTTGTGGAAGTGTTTTGTCTTGATTCTGTCTCCCTCTGAACTTTAGAAAAGGCCCTTTGACAGATATAAGAGTTGGATCATTTCCATAGAAAGCCAATGTTTGGCACTAGCTCTGTTATATAGAAAACCGTACTCCTCCTCCTGACACTTTTACACATGACAAAATGGGTTCTTATAAGTGGTCAAGATAATACCGAGTGTTATAAAATGCTGGAGTTTTGTCATGTGTGAATGCACTATTCCCCTTTTATGCAGTGAGATCTCGCAGCCTTGTAAGAGATCTGTCTTGTAAGAGACATAAGTGCAGAATTTATTATGTCAAGCCCTCCCGTACAAATCTATCTACTCAGACTTGGCTCAGTAGATTAATGAATGGGCCTGTGTCTCAGGGCTCCCTGAAACTGGAAGCCAAGCTACCACTGCTGCTGATTCTGTAGGGCACAGCTCAGTCAAAGTAGGCAGCAACCCTTAATCTCCCCCCTCCCCTAGTGCCTCCTAACCTTCACTTCAGTGCCTCCAGTCACAATGGTTGTTCTATGTTGTTCTCTTTGCTTTGACCAATCTGCAACTGGATTTCAGATTTGTAAAGGAATCTGCATACCAGCCAATGAGTGACAAGGAAGTACAAAGGAAAATGGAGTGCAGAGACGATAGAAGAAATGAGTCATTGCATCGGTAATACCTCTCAGAATTTGAAATTGATGACAAAGTGGTAAACGGCAAAGTGGTAAACACAATTCCGGTAAGCAAATTATCGGTAAATCGAGAAACAAAATGTCGTCTGAGACACTGTTGAGTATCAAGAAGTTCTCAATTCAACCAAGATGGTATCAGGAACTGGGAATTCCTGGTTTTGTGAAATATCGTTTCAGCCCTACTGATGATATATGAATAAATAACAACAACAATAATAATAATAATAATAATAAATATTCAGAGGAATATCAAAAATGTAAATAAGGGAATTCTCCACAATCATAAAGTTTCTAGTGCAGCAGGGAACTAAATCCATGATTACAGAATCTAATCTTAGTGTGCTAACCACCTTTTGTGTAGCATCTTACAGAAGCAACACTGAACTAGCCCCCGGTCTAGGACACACAAATTAGCTCCAAGCACTGATTTCAAGCACCAAAACCCCATCTCTTTTAGAATACTCTCAAAATTACTTCTGCACTCTCAAAGATGTTCCAGTCTGAGTTTTTTCCTTTACTGTGGTTAACATTATCACCCTGCTACATACATCTGAGAGTATTTTTTTATGTTTATAAATGCCTTTCCAATCTATCTTGCCAGCACACCTTGTCCTCCTCTTCTCATGTTTTAATCCTGCACAGTCCTGCACTACAGTTAGCCAATGATTAAACATACGGGAAGATTCACTGGCTTTGCTGTCAAGTGTTTTTGAGGTTACACTCTCATAAGTACCTTGTGGGCACCATCAAAGGCACCCGAGTACAACACAAGATGTTGTGTGTGAAGTGTAGACCACAAAGAATTAGCCAATAGCCAGGGAGGCAGAGTCATAAAACAAGAAACATTAAGTGTTATGAAGAGCCTCTGTCTCCTAATTAAAAGTTAATTAAAAACTCTTAGGGCAATCTATGCCCCGGGGTGGGTGGGTGTGGGGGTGGCCCTTTGTCATTTATTCAAGTGAGGTTCCTGGAAGTATCACTCATCTGAGACTGCGGTCTTTTCCAGGAAAGTAAACAGAAATCATGCAATAATCACACAGCCTGTCCAAGGTGGCATACTAATTTACTAACAGCTCTGTATAACTTATAGCAGCCTGGTGGCAGGGCAGAGGGAGAACAAAATGTAGATTATTTACTCTCCTCCTCTCTGACACTGTCTCACATTTAAATTTACCTCACTTCATCCACTTGCTTCTAGGCATTTCTCCGAGGGACTCGGTAAGCAGACAACAAGTAAAAGCATGTGGAGAAATAAGCCTATAATGTAATTATTGTGGTGAAGAACAAAGAGCCTCCATGGGGACTATGAAAATACACCGTACAATATACTTTTTGAAGCTACTTCTTTAGAGGAGGGGGAGAAGCTGCCTGGGCAGGCTGCATAATGGCACACAGCCATTAGTGACAAACTGCCTCCAGTTATTCTGCTTCGATGTTTGTGCTGTACTCTGAAGCCTTTGCTTATCATTTCTTATGTGATTAGAATAATAATGGTCCATGTGCATACAGCATCTTTTATTCCAAAAGGTTCCTAATCAAAGTAATGTAGCAACTATTTGCCAAATTCTTACCTTGGCGTGGTGGCCAGGGACATAGCTACCCTACCACAGAGCAAGGGGGCTCAGCTAAGCTCAGGCCCTAGACTCGGGGTGGGGACATTTACAAGCGGCCTCAGCAATGCTAAAAATGTTCAGAGTGGGCAGTGAAGGATGGGGCCAACACTCCACCCTCACCCACTCTGAAAACTTTCTAGTGGTGCTCAGGCCACTTGCAAAAGACCCCACCACGAAGAAACTTTCAGGGTGGCAGAGGGTGGAGTGCTGGTCCTGCTCTTGCTCATTCTTAAATAGGGTGGCCACTGACACATC
The DNA here is from genome assembly GCA_003113815.1 of Sphenodon punctatus. Taxonomy (NCBI): domain Eukaryota; kingdom Metazoa; phylum Chordata; class Lepidosauria; order Sphenodontia; family Sphenodontidae; genus Sphenodon; species Sphenodon punctatus. Next base: position 2,063,705 of record QEPC01008520.1, on the reverse strand, counting down.
CCCAGAATACAGGACATGGGGGCAGGAAGAGCGCAGCTGGCTCAGGGCTCCTTCCCCCCAGCCAAGACTGAACAAGTGCTGGACGAGGGGTGGGGAAGAGGATCCAACAGTACAGGTAAAATCCTGGTCATGGGTGCCTATTTAAAAAATCCACCAGGCTGGGGTTGAGCAGATCAAAAAAGTGGTCATGACCTGGAAAATCCAGATGCTATGGTAACCCCTAGCACCCCCCGTGTTGGGACCACTGGCTCACCTCTGAGTCCACATGCTGCTGATGCCGCTGTCCGTGCTCGGAGTCATGAGATCATGACTTGGGGGGGGGGAGTGGCAGCACCAGCAGCATGTGGAAAGAACAGGACAAAAATGTATAAATAAAGGACAACAGACAAACCCTTTAAAAAACAGGACTGTCCTGTATAAAACAGGAGCACTGGCCACCTTACTCTTCCTGTCTGGTAGATTTGCTGCCACTCGTTGGGGTGGGGTGGGGGGTGTCAATCTGGAAGCCAGAGTAGTGCCATCATCTTTTGGGGGGGGGAGACCAAAGCTGATTAGGAGCCCCCATGGGAGGCCCACCACCTAGGCCCAAAATAAATAAGTCATGTAAATAATGCAAACTTTTTAATGTAAATTCCTTTTCTAATATGTCATTCCATCCATTCTGGCTGTTTCATAATGCTAGAGTTGAAACAAATATTCGCAGTGAGTATTGTATCTGACAAATTTGGCTTCTTCGAATTGAGTAAATTGGGTCTGAGGAAGCAGGTTCAAAACACTATCCGGGACCCTTTTATTCATCTATTCTGTTCAATCTTATGGGTTGTGGGTTGTTGTATTTTTTAAATTAGTTTGGTCATTTTAAATTGGAAATTTGGTTGGATAACCAAACAGCCGAACCAAGATAAGTGAGAAAACTGTAGCATCCAAAGTGACTTATACACTAATGAACAAATACTGATTTCAGGTATGGCTAGTCACTTAGATGACTATCCAAAAATGTGAATATCAAAATATGAAACATACTGTTCGCTTTAACTCTACAAAATAACATTCTTAGGGTAATTTCAGATGTTACGAAAACACCTTTCACCACAGTGGATCACAGTGGATCCCCTGTGGTGGCGGTGTTCCCGTGAATGTCTGTTTGACCCCCGCCAGATGTTCACCAGAGTGAATCTCTGGCGGGGGTCAAGCCTAACTAACCACGATTCACCTCCAGAATCGTGGTTAGCTTGGCCACGATCCGTAAAGGGGCATAGGTAACATCAGTTACCTTGTCCCGGTCCGGAATCACGCTCCAAGCCACGGTACGGGAACAGGCACAGCGGCCTCATTGGCCACTACGCCTGCCCATCTCCACGTGGGTGGGCGGCCGAGGGAGTGGGGGTGGGGGCAGGGTCATGCGGCCGCATGTCGCACCAAGCAGCCTCGCTCCCTCCCCGATTCCCCACAGTGATGGAGCTGGCACGTCTGAAGGATGGCCAGCTTCATCACGGACTGGGATCGGAGAGCAATCCCGGTCCGGGGTTCAGCGTGGCAGGCCTCCAGGTCCGTCCCGTCTGAAAATACCCTTAGTAAGGAGATCTTCTCTCAAGAGAGGGGTTGTGGATATTCCTAGTTGTCATAGGGAGCCCTGTGAACCCAAAATCAAGCTGCTTTCCGACGTTACTTGGGAGGGGATGGAACTTGCGCAGTCCCAACTGCAGCTCTGTAAGTGCGAGGATTAGCGCCTGTGAGAACACTCACTCATGGCCAGGTCTCCAAATGTAGCCTTTACAAGAACAGGTGATCTCAGGTGATAAAAGGGGATTAGTGCATTCTGATAGGTGCTAATTGCTGCAATTACAGAGCCATGGTCGCAAGTGTGCAAGTTCCTGCCCCTCCCATGTAACATTGGAAAGCAGCCTCAGAGTAGAAACAGTGTAGTACCTGGGAACATTCAGATGTGTGGTAACTGATCTGCACCCAAGATTGGTTACTAAGCATAAGCAGTATCTGTTTATTATTTGATTGTTTCAGTTATTTACCTACCGCATTACCACTTTGTACTGTGTTTACCATGTTCCTGCATTGCCATTTTTTCTGTCAGTTCCATGGTTACCCCCTGATCCCTGGTTTCAAGTTTAGCTCAGTTTCCCATTGGATACTTGATTCAAATCTGCTGGGTGAAGCTTTGGTATTGGTCTCGAAGGAAATAAAAAATGATGTAACACAGGAAAATGGCAAAATGGTTTTGCGGTAATGGTAAAATGGTAATCAATTGGTGTTTCAGTTAATTGGGTTAGCTACTGCAGTATGCAGTTACCGATCGGTTAACAAATTAACTGTCTGGAATTTCAGTTATTTACTGCGGTTACAGAATTCACTATCCATTTCAGCTGTACCCAAAATATACACCAGAAAACTCAACACTGACACCCCACTAGTAGCTCTGTTTTCTCCACTTATTCTGTGCTGTCAGAGGCAACCTCTGTAAAACTTTAGCCAAGTATCAAATTCTGCTAAATTCGCCATGATTGGGACCATGCAGTATTCAAGGGACCTGACACCAGTAGAAACTTTGAATAAGTGCATCAAGTTTGTGGATTTTACTATTGCTTGGATAAGGATCTGATTTTTCAGACACTCTGGGTGTTCTTAAACAAGAAGTAATCAAACACATGGCCACCCAGGAGCCACTCGTCTGACCGCCCTTCCAAGGGGGAGTGGAGGAATGTGTGCTCCCGCGAGCCACGCACAAAGCACTCACGGCCATTCACAGAGCACTGCCAAAAAATCTGGAGTGCACTGTGCGGACAAGCCAAAAAGGTCCGTGGCAACAGGTGCCCACACATCCCCTGCCCATGTGAACGGGTGTGGCCAGCCACACCACCAGACCGGTCCGTCACTCATAGGCACCATGGGTGGGGGACGCGGCCTTTGAATGTCAGAGGAACTGGCTGTGGGCACTGGGCAGCCTGGGTTCTCCAGAGATCAAGCCAGGACATGTCACTTTGAAAGGCCAGCCTGATGTGCTTCCCCTTCCCACATAGTCTGAGGCAGGGACAGTGCGAGGTGGATGCTGCGGTAGCCAGTGCCACACTGAGAGCTGGCTGTTAAAATCCCTCCCCACTCACTCCACCCGAGTGGGTGCTCCGCCTCTGTGCCACTCAGCACCCATGCACCTGCTCGTTTAAAAACACCTGCTGAGTACTTGCAGCATGTTTCTTCTTTGCTCAGCACCTCTTACCAGCTGGAAGGTACATCAGAGGTCATCTAGTCCAACCCAATGCAGGAAATTCGCAGCTACAGCATCCCTGACAGATGGCTGTCCAGCCTCTGTCTGAAAACCTCTAGCGACGGAGAGCCCGCCGCCGCCCTAGGTAATTTGTTCCACCGTTGAACAGCTCTTACCGTTAGGAAAGTCTTCCTTTTCCAGGCTCCCCAGCGCTCACGGCAAGTTCCTGTAGGCACTCAATTAAATTAGATTCTGCTAAAAGTCTGGTATTTTCTGTTTCATATTCTAGGCTTGCCTGCTTTGAAGGTCTTGATGTTCTACCACTGTGAATGTGACTTAAACAATTTTGTATTCACGTAGTGATAATGCAACAAAAATTAATGAAAGGTCAGATGTGATTCAGACTATTACAATTGCCATGGCTATAACGAGAGGATGCAAAAATGAAAAGCAAAGGTTCATGCTTGAGGAACTTGACATGACACCATTTTAACTGACAATAATGACTGAGACACACTCAGAAAGTCAACTGGTCAGCTGGAAAACAAGTTCAGATTAAGAAATGTCAAGTTGGCAAGCAATGGCTGATGCATAAAGAGAAGAGAAACTAAACTATTCTGCTCCAGAATGGACTGCAGAAATGTTGACAAAGGGCAAAATCGCTGCAAACTGCAGTCTACAATGTGTTGGGGTGACCATGAGAATCACGCACCATGACACTTAGGAAGGAGGGTACCATCTTTCCTTCCATTGTATATCTAGTATGGAACATGGCAAAGTACACAAGCTCAAACTTTTGGCCTATGAATCACCCTGCATGGTGTTTACAGGATGTGCAGATTATGGCCCGAGAAACATTTCAAATGCCCACACATAGCACACATTCCAAATATGGTCACCCAGGAGCCACTCATCCAACCGCCCATCTGGAAGTGGTGAGGGGGGAGTGCGGGCTCCCGTGAGCAACGCAGCACCCACTCATGGAGCACTGCCAAGAAATCTGCATGGCTGTATGAGGCAAGCAAAAGAAGTCCATGGCATCCCCTGCCTGTATGAACTGGGGTGGCCAGCCATGCCAGCAGACTGGTCCCCCACCCATAGGCACTGTGGGTCGGCAGACACAGCCCAGGTTCCCCAGCGCTCATGCCAGGACATGTCCATTTCAAAAGCCAGCCCAGTGCACTTCCCCCTCCCCCATGGTCCATGGCGGGGTGTGTGCAAGGTGGCTTCTGCAGTAGCGACGCTGGGAGCCACCCATAAGGATCCATCCTCGTGCACTCCACCTAAGTGGCTGCTCTGAAGCTGTGGCCCTCAGCGGCCACAGACCCCCTCCCCCTCAGTCTTGTTCATTCAAGAACACACCTCCCCCCTCCTCTCCCCCCTCATTTTCCATCACCACCATAACATTTCTTCAGTGTTTGGCACATGAGACAGCTCGGTCTGTGGCCCTGTGTGTCGCTGGAAGATGTTCAACGACATACACATACACATTTACATCTTCACTGAAAACATTTAGCTGTGTCTATCGCCTTTCCAACTGACATTCGCTTTACAACGGTGGAAGTCTATTGAGTTCAGTGGAGTACCAGTGTGACTCAGAAGAGAGGAAAACTACATGTCTACAAGGTACCGGAAAGTTTCGTGGAATTCCTATTGTCTTACAATAAGTATTTTCACTTAGTATTGCCATTAGTATCTGGGACTTATCATGCTCATACTGGGCATTTATATAATTATTTTCTTTAACCCAAGAGTATATCTTTCAAGTTGCCTATGTTATTCAAGTCTAAATAAAAGTGCTAGTTGACAAGAGCCATCACTGTGGAGGAAGAATTAGGAGCTTATTTTAAGACAAATAACACTCATTGAAGCCTGTCCATCAAATGTTATGGCTTAAGAAAAATCCTTCCAGTTGGATCTGAATATAAAATAAGGCTTGATGAGAACTAGGCTTTTGACGCTTTAGATTACAGTGTGCTCTACAGAGGGCTACCTTTGATGACTGTTTAGAAGGTGCAGAACGTGGTAGCCTACCTTTGGGCAGGAATGGGTTGCTAGGAACACGTTATACCAGTGCTTCACAGTCTGCAATGGCTTCCAATATATTTTCAGGCACAATTCAAAATGCTGGTATTGACCAATACAACCCCAACTGTCTCAGGCCCTACATATCTGAATGACCTCCCCTATGCTCCACGAAGAACATTAAGTTCAGCCAAGAATGACCACTTCTAAGTCCATACAACAAGGATGCATAAAGTGGTGGCTGTGCCACAGTTTTGGAATTCCCTTCCTCTGGAGGTTTACCAAAGCCAGAGTTTGACCATAGAAGGCGCAAGACCTTTTTATTTAGCCAGGTGATTTTAAAATGGGACATACTGTGTTTTTGTTTGTTTGTTTGTGGGGGTTTTTAAGGGGAATTTTATATTATGACGTATTTGATGTGCTTTTATTTAATACTCATTTCTATATGGTGCTTTATATATCATTACCCAACTTGAGCCTTTGGGATTGGATGAGATACAAATCAAAATTAATAATTAATGTTGCAAAGTTATTGCAATATACAAGGTAGCCATGTGAGGTTTTCACTTTTCCCATAACAAAAGCCTGTTTGCTTCTCGCTCTCTTGTATGCAAACACAGTTTTCTGAAGCCTAAATCTAGAGTATGCCATTAGGAAAAACAACGGATTCATATAAATACACCTCTTATTACCGGTGGAGCCTCTCTTAGTAAAGCCTTTCTGGGCTGGGGCTCTCACAGACCGTGGTGGGGCGGCTCGGCAGATTAGAACACTCAATGGGTTCCTTAGTTGGATCCACTAGTGTGGATGGACGCCCATGTTCATAAGACGAAAAAAGGGGTGGGGGGGACACTCACACTGAGACAGCTCAATAAAAAAAAAGGTCGGCTCCAAGAAAATAGGGATGGTTGGTAGCTGTGCACGTATACTTTCCCTACCCTACCTTTACAGGGATGGGTTACAATTTCCTTTGTTATTCATTACCAGATACTGCATACTGAAATGACCTTTATGAACTGTAATTTACTTAATTAAATACAAAGAGCAGAAGCAACTTCCCTTTTGCAGGATCTAATTTAGGTCTGACAGGGGAGAACAAGTTTTGTAGTGTGATGATGGCAACAGGAATTACTACCGTGACCACTGTAAGATAATGCAGGATGACAAGGAATAACAAAAGCATCCCAAAGCGTTACATAAACACTGATCGAGCCTGGAAGGCAAATACAGGTTTCTTCAAACAATACCCTTAGACTAAATTAAAATATCCACAGAGCCCTCTCACTCGACACAGGCTGAGACGCTGTGATAAACAACTATACACTGTTCCAATAAAAGTGTCAGGGAAGCATCACATCTAATGTAAAGTAGGGGACAGATATATTCTTAGACTCTCCAGTGATTTGATGTGTGGCATTAGAAAAGCACATTAATTATTCTAGATGAAATCCTGACTCCATGAATGTCAATGGGTCTTTCACCCGAATATTCTTGAATTTTCAGAGAGAAGGCTCAAAGTAGATGATACCTTCTATTGGACCAACTTCTGTTGGTGAGAACGTACACGCTTTGGAGTTTTCTCAGGCAAGAAACTGAACTTTGTTGGTCTACTTGGTGTACAGGAGTTTCCAATGGATTTTTTTACTGATGACTTAAATGGAAACAAGAATTCATCTTCTATGCCTCAGTTTACCCATCTACAAAATGGGAATGATAACATAAACCTACCTTGTAAAGATAGTGTTAGGTTAAGACATTAAAGCTGTTTTTAAATGGACCGTGGTGGGTGGGTGGATCGGTGTGCAGCCGAGGTGGGTGTGCACCCGTTCCAATGGGTGCACACCCACTTCCACCCATCCCCACCCATGGAGCATTGGGCATTGGAGCACATTTCTCTGTGCGTGGGTGATGGGGGTAGATGGGTGGAGGTGGGTGTAGCACAGGAGTGCGCACACACCCCCACCCATCCCCCACGGCTTTCACACGGGTGCCTCCACCCATCTCCACGCAGTGAAACTGCATGGAGATGGGGGGGGGCATCTCACGTAAAAAGGACCTAAGAGTAATAATGATTCACTTCTAGCGCTGCCTCCTCCATACTCCTGGAACGCTCTCTCTATCTGACTCATTCTGGCTGACAAATCATGACTGTATTGGGCATAACACATAACATTACCAAGCTGTGGAAAAGAAGTACATTATACTGCCACTAATGACTGCCAATAGGTTCAACATACGGCAGCTATGGCTGCAGTGTTCAAATCACATGTTTAAAAGTAGTCCCACTGAACACAATGGAACTACTTGCAAGTAAGTGGTTTGAGGATTTTGGCTGGTACAATAAAAAAAATATTTCTACATCAGTTACAGCCACAAATTTTGGTCCAGATTTGTTTGCAATGTTCAGAGATACCTAGATCCTAGGATTTACAGGCAGGTAACGTGTTATTGGACCAAACTCCTGGAGGAGCCCAGCGCCACCTCCGGGGCCAGTTCTGCTAGAGCAGCAAGGGATGCTGCCGGACAGGAAGGGGCCTGGTATACCAGCAGCACCCCTAACTTGCCCCCAGCCAAATCAAACACCACATGGAGGGCCTCAATATCTGCAATCTCCTGAACTGGATATCTCCTGACAGGCCAGTCCTCTCTAAAAATAATTTCTACTCCATCTCCCTGGCCACCTGTGCGGGGCTGGTGCTGCACGGCATACCCAGCTGGAACGAGATCCGCTAAAGTTGGTCCAGCCATCTCGTCCAGCCAGGTCTCCGTAATACACGCGAGGTCCACAGCCCCATCCAAGATTAAATCCTGGATAATTGAGGCCTTATTGACAATGGACCTCACGTTTAGCAGCAACAGCCCCCGACAGGTGGACCTTGGACCTAGCTCCTCCCTCCACCCCAGAGGGGGGATGACACGTCACACTTCCTGCAGGCACCTAGGTCCCCTAGGGGCATGAGCCATCCAACCCCATGGACCATACCGTCCATGCCCAAGAACCACCCCTATGGCCACTCCTCCCCTCCCATCCACCCAAGTCTGGCCCCCTAAACCTGGCTGTTCGCC
>QEPC01008520.1:2021826-2045982 GCA_003113815.1 Sphenodon punctatus | reverse complement strand
TATATATATATATATATATATACACACACACATATACATACATGGATATGGGATGGGGGGAACACAAAGAACACAGAGAGGGGTACAAAACTGAAATGAAACCTAAATCAATCTAATGCTACTCAAAATGAATTAAAAAAACAGGGGAAGGGAATCAGGGATGGAATATAGTAAGAGGGAGAGGGAAAGGATTCAATGGAGGGGGGAGGAAGGAAGGAAGATGGAACACAGGGAACACAGGGAGGGGTAAAAACAAAAAATAACACCTAAATCTATCTAATCTAAATAAATGATAATATGGAGGTAAATGGGTTGGATGGATAAAACAGGAGGAGGATGGCAATGGATTGAGGAGAACAAAACTGCTGGAAGAGGGAGCCTTCTGAAACGCCTGTTGTTCAGGAACAGTGACTAGCTCAGAAGGTGTTGGCAGGGGGGAGGGCAATCAGTTTTGTTTCTTGCTGTGCCCGTCTCACTCCAAGCTCCATTGGCTCCATGCAGCCTAGCCCATGGCCAATCGCAGACTGCGAAGGCAGTGGTCTGAGGAGAAAAGGGATGGTGATTGGGCAGGCTGGCTGCTACTCCAAGCCTCTCCACCCCTGGTGCCTGGAAGTCTGCTCCTCAGCTGACCTCTCCCCTCCCTGTGCCTGCCTGTGTCAGGCAGTAGGTCACCAACTGGCTGTGGTCACATCTCTCCCACCCAAACACGATCCGAACTGACCAAACTGTTTGGTTGTTTCGGAGTTCAGAATCAGGTTCGGTTCAGTGGGTTCGGGTGCGGTCATCCGAACAGGCCGAGTTTGGGCCGAACTACAAACTGCGTTCGCACATCCCTACTCTGTGCAGGGGAAGGCTAAAATATGCATGGTTGGGTAGGGGCACACATGCATCCCTGGTCCTTCTGAATCCCTCCCCACTCACCCCATGTCAGTGGGTGGTCTGCAACCATCCCACTCAGAGCACACAGACACCCCCCCCTGCCCAGCTGTGCTCATTTTAAAATGGCCTAAAACAAATAAATTGTTATAAGGAGTTCTTAGACCTTTCATGACTGCTAGGTGAATTGCAGCTTTAACAGAGGGTGAAAACAGATGAGCAGTTAGCCTGCTGAAGCCTGCGTTTGGTCCATGCAGCCCCCCACACAGCTGCCATGCACAGTTTCACTGTGTCCAACAGAATAAACGAGTAGCCCTCTGCTCATGTGCTTGTGACAGCCTCTTAGAGAGGCACTAGCAAGTTCCGTCCCCACCCGCCGCTTGTCACCTGGGCGGCACACTAGTGATGTCCCTCCCCAACCCCTGGCTCACATGTTAACTGGGAAGTCCTGCTACCAATTTACTGATAGGCTGATGGGCGGCCCAAGGAGAGAGAGAGAGAGGAGAGCGAAAAATCTCCCTGTCCTCGCCCTGCCTGTCAGTTGAGCTGGCTGAAGCTCTGGGAGGGAACAGGGAGATTGCTGGCACAGCAGTCAGGCATCTATACGAGAACATAAGAAGTGCCATACTGAGTCAGACCAATGGTCTATGAAGCCCAGCATCCTGTCCTCCAACAGTGGCCAATCTCAATCGCATGGGAGAAGAACCAACAGTCACAATGGGCAATCCATTCTCCATTGTTCACTCCCAGCTTTCAACAGTAAGAAGTTCATCCCGTAAGCTACTTGGTTAATAACCATTAATGGACCTACTCTCCAAGAACTTATCTAAGCCTTTTTAAAACCCAGCTATACTACTGGCCTTGACAATGTCCTCTGGCAACAAATTCCACAAGTTAATTATGCATTGAGTGAAAAAGTACTTCCTTTTATTTGTTTTAAATCTGCTGGCAGCTAGTTTCATGGAGTGTCCCCTAGTTCTAGTACTATTTGAGAGGGTAAATAACTGTTTCCTATCTATGCGTTCCACACCACTCAAGATTTTACAAACCTCTATCATGTCCCCTCTCAGTCGTCTCTTGTCTAAGGTGAAGGACTCATCTTGTCAAGTGTCTCTGTGTACGGAAGACGTTCCATACCCTTTATCATTCTCGTTGCCCTTCTCTGTATCTTTTCTAGTTCAGCTATGTCTTTTTTGAGAAGGGGCGACCAGAACTGCACACAATATTTCAGGTGCGATTGCACCACTGATTTGTATAGAGGCATTATGCCATCCTCAGTTTTATTCTCTATCCCTTTGCAAATAACTCCTAACATTCTGTTTGCTTTTTTGACTGCTGCTGCACACTGAGCTGAAGATTTCAGTGTATTGTCCACAATCACTCCCAGATCCTTTTCCTGAGTGGCAACTCTTAGCTTAGTACCCAGCATTGTGTACTCATAGTTTGGGTTATTTTCACCTATGTGCATCACTTCACATTTGTCCACATTAAATCTAATCTGCCATTTAGATGCCCAGGCACCCAGTCTCATAAGATCCTGTTGCAGTTCTTCACAGTCTGCTAGTGTTTTAACTATCTTGAATAACTTGGTGTCATCTGAAAATTTGATCACCTCACTCTTAACGCCCTTTTCCAGATCATTAATGAATTCATTAAACAGCACGGGTCCTAATACAGATCCCTGGGGCACACCACTTTTTACATCTCTCCATTGTGAAAACTGACCATTCAGTCCTACTCTTTGCTTCCTATCCTTTAACCAGCTACCGATCCATAATAAGACACTACCTCCTAATCTGATGACTTCTTAATTGTCTCAAGAGTCTTATGTGGGACAGGGAAATCACTGATGAGCCAGCCAGTCCAGCTGACAAGCAACCCCAGGAGGACAGGGAGATCGCTAGCTCTCTTCTTCCTCTCCCTGGGCTTCCTGTAAGCTGCCCAGGCATGCTAGGCAGGACTCTATGGCGCTGGAGGACTTGGATGTAGACAAGGCTGAAGGCAAACCTAACAGAGGGGTCATGGACATGTGGAAACCCATTTGCCTAGATTAGCCTGCATGGTGGGCCCACAATCTCCTCCGAAGCTCTGTGAGCATTTATTTCATTTTTCATTTCATCTTTAATTTATACCCCGCACTCTCCCAACCAAAGTCGGCTCGAGGTGGCTCACATCAATAATAAATACAATATTAGGGTTTTTATCCCATGCAGGGGAAACCCAACACTAAATACATCATAATACACAAGAAAACCCTACCCTCCCATTTAACATTTCAATAATAATATCTAACAATATGCCTTACTAACCCATCCCAATACCCACTCTACCAATATCAAACCATCCTTCCTTCCATCCCCTGCTGCCAACCAGGGGTAGTCCTCCCTCTCCACCCCTCTCTCACTGGGGGAGAGGAAGGCCGCCTCACAACTTTCACCAGTAGAAGCTGCATGGCAGGGGCTGGCTAATATCGGGCAGCCACCTGTTAAACGAGTGGGTGAACACGTGACTGGTGTGAGCTATGATATCATTTATTTTCACCCAGAATGATGAAGGCTCTAAGAAAAAGAACGTCTTATCCACTGTGTGTAAACTGAAGCCTGTGTTTAATTCTTTGAAGAATATGGGTCTAGAAATGTTAGTTCTTCTGAACAGAATATTATATATAATATTTCTGTTCCTTCTTTGCTTTTGTTTGTGCCTTCTGTCCTGACTATGCTCAATCTCTTCTCTGCCATTAGCTACACACAAAAAAAACCCAAAACCCAAACACTTTCCCTCAAACTACTTCAAATGATGCATTCCAAAGTTTCAAGGGTTTCCGAGATTTGTCCCACCCTCATTGTACTTGGGTGAACAAAAATGAGTAGCTGCAAAGCAAAAAAAAAAAAAAAAAGGCAGAAAGTCCACTGATTATTTATGGTATGTATCCCATGAAGTCAATCTAGTTTAGGGCTGTGAAGATCCCACTCGGACATACTCATTACCCAGTTAACCACTTTCTCAAATTCAATCCTCACAATACAGCTCATAAAGCCCAAATTTATCTTCAACTTCTGACTCTAGCTATGTGCCAATGGAAGACTTGAGTATATCCAGAAGACAGTCATATGCTACTGCAGCAACTATATACGTTTCTTTAACTAATGGAAATGTTGGCATGTTCTAATTTAAGGGAACAGATGTCACAGATGTCGAATTCAATAATTTCCTTGAATTTCCAGGTATAAATTGCTCAGAGAAATCCTGTTGATCCAGAAGAGTGCCATTGTTATATATAATATAATATAATATAATATAATATAATATAATATAATATAATATAATATAATATTTCTCTTTTCTAGATAACATGTTTATTTCTTAAAGTGGTTATTAAGGGGTTACGCAAATGGTTTCTTGTTCCTTTAGAAATCTAAGAACCCAGCAGATTTTTATGCAATTTATCAAGAAAGAAATCTCCAGTCAGCTTTACAATCCCTATCCCACAACCTTCCATCAAGACATAATACCCTTGTATTTTAAGACTCTGATTAGAAAGTGTCAAAGGTTTATCCTCCCACTGAGGTATTTTCTTTGAAAGCATACTAACAAAAATATTTTCTTTATGATCTGAGAAGAAACATAAAAAGAGATAAATTCAGTGAGATACATACAAAATAATTCTTTATAGATTGCTACCTTGTGATTAAATACTTCAGTTGGGTGACACCTGAATCCCTGAGGGTACAATATATTACTTTGATTGTATAAAAGCATCAGGATGAAGCAGGCATTCCTTATTTAAAATGCAAATTTCTCAGCCGCTGTGGAACCTCACTGAAGTCTATAGTGCTGAGCACCAGAGAAGGGGCCTTCACTGTGTGTTTAAAGCACATTACAACCATGCTCCAGAGTCTCCGTTGGCTTCCAGCAGATTTCCAGGCAAAATTCAAGGTGTTGCTTTTGACCTAAAAGTGCCTGAGCCCCACATATCTGAAAGACCACCTTCTCCCCTGCACTTCCCTGCAGCCCGAAGCCAGCTGGGACTCCTGGGAGCAGCCTCTTATATATACCATCAGTGTGTGGCATTCACATAGGGTAATTTCAGATGTGATGGGCTGCCAGGCCCGCCACGCTGAATCATGCTCCAGGATCGGTTTTGGATCCTGGTCAGGAATTAGTCCGGCTGTCCTTTAGACATACCGGCTTGATTCCACCTGGGGATCAGGGAGGGGGTGGGGCTCCACGGCACAACGTGCGACCGCACAGCTCCGTCCCGCACGCTCCCCTGGCTGCCCGCCCTCTGGGAAACAGGTGGGCACAGCAGCCAATCCGGCCGCTGCACCTGATCCTGGACTGTGGCCGGGGCCATGATCCGGTTGGGCTGCAGGTAACAGACATTACCTACTGCCCGGCCCAGCCCGTGGCCAAGCCGACCACACTTGGGGCCCGATCCCACCATGCTTTCAGACCTCCGGGCGGCTAGAGATCCGAAAGCATGGTCAATGAGATTCCCGCCAGGTATTCACTGGGGTGAACATCTGGCGGAAATCTGTTTAGGTGTTACGGTACCATCAGCCACCACAGGGAGTTCACTGTGGGTGACCATGGTATTGTAACATCTGAAATTACCCATAGTCTAGGCCCACAGAGGTTCTCGGTGGCTGCTCCACAGTTGTGGAATTCCTTTTCACTGGGGGTTCACCAAAGCCTGAACCCAGTGGTGTAGTGGAGCAGGAATGTGGGGGAACGGAGCTCTGGCATTTTTCCTGCGGCCCCCCCCCTCAGCAGCCGTGGAGTCTTTGGCGGGGCTCTTATGAAGAGCTCCTGTACTTTTAAAATTACCACTACACCAGGGCCTGAGTGTTTTCCTGAGACAATGTAGGACCTTTTGTTTGGCCAAGCAATTGGAAGCCAGGAATAGGGTTTTGGGAGGTTGGGGACTGATCGATCATACATACATACATACATACATACACACACACACACACACACACACACACACACGCATACATAATATTTATATTATATATCCAGTAGCTGGAAGCTGAAGGCACACAACTTCAAATGAAAAGGGAGGCATAAATGCATTGGGCAGCATACAAAGGAATTGGATGGCTTCCCTATCACCCAAAGCCTACCTTTCTAATTTTATAATATAGAATTTTATACAGAGGTGGGCAAATGGTGGCTCATGAGCTGAAGGTGGCTCTTGGGCACCTGTATTGTGGCTGTCCCCAGAAGTGGCTGCCTGGGGTGCGTCCCCACAGCTCCCTCAAGAGCAGGAGAAGCCGAGTCACTACTTGGCTGAGGGAACCTCCTCGGGTCTGTGGGAGCAGGGGAGCATGCCCTGTGCCACAATTGCTGCTGCCTAAACCCACCAGACCGCCTGGGAGCCACAGCTTGATGGGAAGGGGAATGTGAGGTCCTTTTCACACCGACACTCTAACACTGATAAAATGAGTGTTACATATTATTATACATGTTGCAGGGCTTCAGGCATGCTCTATGGGTGCCCTGCAACATGTATAATACAATGTAGCACCTATTTTGTCAGTGTTAGAGTGTCTGTGTGAAAAGGGCCTGGGAGGAAGTTTCTGTGCCCCATGCCCAAGGGAAGCCATGAGCACTTAATCCATCTTGTGACTCTCGGTGATATGGAAATGTTGGTATGCAGCTCTTGGGCATGGGGACTTTACCTACCTCTGATATATAAATGGAAATTTAAATACATGAATAAATGTATATAAGCTTGAAGGAGCAGGTCTTAAACTGCTGCTATTAACTCCCCATGTATTCCGCCTGTTTTCCTGACATTTTCTATGTACAAAAAATCTTCCACATTCTAATCAACTAAGGTCCTTGGTAAATCACTTAAGGCAACTCATTTTCTTGATGGAGTCATGGATTTTAAGACCAGAAAACTCGGCTGAGATCATCTTGCTGGACCCTCTGCAGAACCCAGAGCAAAGATATTTAT
Source organism: Sphenodon punctatus (assembly GCA_003113815.1). NCBI lineage: Eukaryota > Metazoa > Chordata > Lepidosauria > Sphenodontia > Sphenodontidae > Sphenodon > Sphenodon punctatus. Next base: position 2,039,144 of record QEPC01008520.1, on the reverse strand, counting down.
TTATTCACTAATTCTTCTGTCATGTTCAGACTTTCTAAAGACTCAGCAATAGCAGAGCTTTTAGAAAGAAAGGCTTCAGGTGATAGAGAAGCCACCCCATTCCTTCGTATGCTGCCAAATGGGTACTTTGTGCCCCTCCTTTCTCATTTGAAATTGTATACCTTCAGTTCCCAGCTACTGGATCCCCTTATGAGGAAAAATACAATAATATTCATTAACCTGTTTAGCTACTTTTTATTTTTCCATAATAAGCTTTTCCTTCATACCTCCCCTCCTCCGGCATCAAAATTCTCCAGAATCACCAGGGCATGCATATGCCCAAGGATGTGTTCTCATATTCAGTTCTTCTGGAATAACCAGTTATTACTCACCCATTAACAAACTTCAACCATCTTACTGTTCTCACAATCAGTGTGTTTAAATAGGTGATTTTCAGAAGAGAATTCTGCACTGCTGCCATCACTGAAATTGCAGAATCTGACTCTTGGCCAAAACATCACAGAAATTGCCTCTGGCAGTACAGAATTGCGGCCTAAGTGGAGAGTGCTACAAGCTAGCCAATGAGATGCTACCACTGTGAACTGCTGGCACAGATTCTGGGTCAAGAGGTCTCCTCTCAAAGCTGCTAAAGAGGAGCAGCCGACAGCCTCTGTTGGAGGAAAAAATCACTCCCATTGTGAAGTCTGTATGGAACTTTGTGCTTTTTAACATACGGGGTGTCCAAAGGTAATAGATCAGAATTTTGTAGCTTAGGACTAACACTAATTCAACTAGTATTAATACTTAATATTAGTATTAATTCTAATAACTTGAGGAATACAGCAATTATTTAATTTTTTTAGACGTAATGCCATGTAATACATACTCTTAGGCAGGAGTAGAAATGATCCAGTTTCTCATGTTAGATTATAGCTTTCATCTCCTTTTGCAGAGGCATTTTCTGTCTAATGGAATGACCTGTGTTATCCTTCATTAGGGACTCGTCAATCATGAAAAGCTTCATTAAAAAAGAAAATGAAACAGAAAAGCCCTTTACAAAAAGTTGGACTGTCAAGTTTTCTCTCAGGAAAGCAACAGTGCTTTTCACACCACTGCCTGAGCTAAATTATGTTTGACATTTATTCCAATTTAAGCCTGCCTAAAAGTTACATAATCAATCAACATTCATTAGAGTCAGGAGTTTAAATTTATTAAAATGTTTTTCTTTCATCTTCCTTCATTCCTCACCAGACCATCTTCCAGTGCGGTATCCATATTGCAAAGACAGTGACATTTTGACAAATGGTCCTTTGCAGGGAATCTCTCTTTTCAATACATATTTGGGCCAAATTGTGTCTTTACTTACACCATGAACCCACAATGAATTCAGTGAACAATTTATAATTGAGAACAGAGTATTGCTGCTAATATACTGGCTGGGAGAAATAATTCCATGCCCTTCCCTGGATGATTTGCTGGAAATGTCCACGCCTGGTGATAGCAAACTCTTGTTATCTGCTACCTTCAGTGTGGTTACAAGTGACAGCTCTAAAGGTATAACATTTGAAATTCCTAACCTTCCTTCCCAGCTCCTGCCTCTGAAGCAGGCTTTGATATACTATAACTTGTACAGCAGACTGTGCCTTTGCATCCTAGTCCACCGGATCATATCTGAAGTACTCAAGTAATGAACGGTGATGGTTTCAAACTAGAGTGGAAACGGTTAGCAAATCTCATATTCCTTCCCTATTGACATATTTGGACACTACACTACCAAATATCCAAATAAATATCCATCCCCAGATGAAGCCATATATTCATTGGCTTCCGATAATAGTCAAATATTGCATGTATGCACATCTGTAGTCTTGTGGTATGGTATCCCAGGCTTAGATGTACAGCTGAAACAGGTACTAAATTTAGTATCTGTGGGTTATACCCACATTTTCAGGTACTGCACTGGGTACCTGATGGGTTACTTGAGTACCCATTGGGTACCCGGAAACAAAAAAAAAAAAATTTGAGTACTTTTGGTATCAATTTTTCAATTTACCAATTCTCAGTTGGTATATTGGTATACCAACTGGTAAATCAAGTTGGAAAACTGAAAAAACTGGCACGGAAATAAATTAAAAAGTGACCAGAAGTAGTTTTGGGAATGGAAAGTTGATTTTCTGGGATAGAAAACTCATAAATAAGTGTTTTAAGAAGAAAAAATTGAGAAAAAAAGTTGTTGTTTTTTAAGAAAAGAAAGGAAAACAAGTAGTTTTCCAAGACCAGAAGCTACCCCAAAATTGTCAGAACGTGACAGAAACCCAATAAATCAATGTCAGGAGACAGTATATCCACAAAAATGTAAAAAAAAAAAAAAAAAATGGTGCTCGGAGTCGACATTCTGGAACCAGAAGTTGACATTTTGGGACATCGCGTACCCGATCAGGTTGTAATCAGATACCGGATGTACCTGATTTTTACCAGGTCAATTCATGTACTGGAAATTCAACAGGTTACTTGATTTTGTGGGTACTCTCTTTCAGCTCTACTTAGGTGGTTGTGAATTGGAACCTCACTTTCACACACACTTGTTTTCCCTTCCAACAAACTTCTACTCTGCAGAGTAAGAAGCTGGAACTGCTCCCTCATTTACAAGTTGTCAGAGAGGGGCACATGAAGCACTGGCGAGACCAACCTCTTGCTCTACAGCAGGATGCACTATACCTACAGCATCACAGACATTCTTACAATTAGCTTAGAAATATGAATGTGTAAAGCCTAATTCTTTCCCCAAAACCAAGCAGGAAGTAGTCCTTAGTAATTCATGGGAAAGACTGTGAAATCAAGACATTACGTAGAAGATAAACCAGCAGCGAGCGCACAATTTTATTAGAACACACCTATGCACGTAATCAGGTAGGCACACAGATATCCAGTGAAATCTAGAAGACAGCAAAGTCCAGCAGAGGCCTCCCTAACAGACCCATGCACCAAAATCTACTTAAAAGGACAGGATTTTCAACATCAAGCTGCCCTCAATGGGGCCAATCCCATGCTCCACGAACCACGGCGCCCATGCACGTACAGAGCACACATGGCATGGACATACATACACATGCACAAGCGATGTGCACCCCTGGTATGGGGCCTACAGTGCAAGTGCGAACTGTGCAGCGGCGCGTGCAGGCAGTAGCGCACGTGGGGCATGGGATCGGCCCCACTGTCCTGGTTTAAACAGCAAAGGGTTAGGATGTAATTTATGATGCTCTTTTTTGCATTTTTAATTTTACCTGAATGACATTTTATGGCGCAGGTCACAGTTAATTATCTCTTCTTAAAAAATATTTGACATTTAACAATTTGGAAGACAGCACTATTTTGAAAATAAAAACCTTTCAGGTAGTGAACTTTACCTAAGACTTGTGTAATAATTAATCTGGGAGCAAGGAATAAAACTGGGGAATATGTGCTAAATGGCAAAGAAATTTAGTACAACAAATGAAAAGAGGGTTTTCAATTTCTCTCCTTCCTTTTTTTTTTTAAAAAAAAAAAACAACCCCAAATCATGCTCCTACGAAGGAGCAGCAGCGAAGAAAAGTGACAAAAGATGCTAGATAGTAAGCAGCATGAAAAGAAAAACAGTGACACTGCTTTAGTATAAAACACTTTTTAGATTACATCCATAATAGTATATTACAGAACTACCACCCTATCACAATGAGAATATCATGCCTTGGGGAAGATATAGTGCAATACACTGGGGTTTAGAGCAGCTCAACTAATTTTAAAATGGGGTCACAAAAACAAAAAAGACTTCAAAATAATCCCATGACTCCAAACAGCAAAAACAACAGGCAAAAATATCAAACATCTATCAGGATTACAAACATGTCCTTCAAAGGCATGCCCCCACATGGGGTCCTGTTCTGCATTTGGGAACCTCTGATTTAAAGAGCAAAATTGGAGTCGTCAAACTACAGGTGGCATCCTTTCAACCGTTATACACATCTGGTACTAACAAACATCATTTGGACAAATGCTACTTTGGACTCAGATTCAGATTCAGATTTATTCAGAACGTGACCGTTGGTCATTGTTCACAAACATAACATACAACATGAACATAAAAGACAATGATGCATGTCAGCATTTCAACATTTGGCAATCATTGATGAAAAAAATAAAAAAATAAAATAAAAATTGGAAGCAGATTATAAGGGACCAGCCTCGACCAAAAATATGCTTCCTAACAAACTTAAAATATAGGAGTTAACTACCTTAAAATTCAGTGTAACTTAGAGTACAAAAACATCTTATAGAATTAACTCTTGAGACCCAACACTCGCCTAGACGCCCCATGGCTTAAACAATCAGTGCAAACAATGGCTACAAATGGTACCTAACACCTATTGGGGTTGAAAAGAGAGAAACTTCTGGCGAGCATTAAAGGCACAAACCAGAAAAGACATAACTGCCTGTGTCACTGGTTTAGCGACGTCCGCCAAGAGAGAACGCGTCAGCTCGCCCTGGGTGCGTCCAGGTAAACGGCCTAAAAAATTTGCCAGGCAAAGGTCCCTCTGGAGATCATACAGATGGCAGGAACAGAGAATATGCCCTGTGCCCTCAACCTCCTGATTATCAAAAGGGCAAAATCTTAGGTGCCGGGGGATGCCACCATAGCGCCCCTCCAGCATCCGCGTGGGAAGGGCATTTAACCGAGCACATAGGAACAGCCACAGTTTCCTGAAAGAAGCCCTAATCGACAGATAGTTCACAGACACTCCAGGGGCCAAAGGGGGTGGCACATAGTCGTATAAAAAGGGACATGCAGAGACTGCTGCGAAATCTTCCTGCCTACTGATATCACAGAGTCTTTCGTGAACTAAAGCCTTTGCAGACCTCAAATCCCTAGAAAGTAGAGCCACTACTTCGAGGCCCAGAGAAGCTATTTTGGCACAAACCAAGCCCCCCCAAGCGCTTGCAAATGGGTCCGTATTCAAAAAGGCAAACAAACTCCCCGGGGCCGCATGCTGACAGACAATCCACAGGCTTATCGCCTGCAGCCATGGAAAACCATCCCAGGATATTTGCCCCGTTTCCAACCGTATTGCCGCTGCTGGGACTCCATTTGGAACCCTTAAAAGGGCGCGAAAAAACCTTGATTGGAAGGTTGCCAAATCAAATGGTCGCTGAATAGCCCAAATGGCAGCCCCATATAGTAGTTGGGCCTTAGGTTTAGCTTCCAATACTTGACATGCCGGTGGTAAAAAAAAACCACCCTCCCTTTTGGAAAAAAAATGCTGAATTGCAGCAATACACCCACGGACTTTGGCTCCAATTGCTGCAAAGTGTAGGTTCCAGGACAAGGATGCCTGGAACCTAATCCCCAAATACCTATAGCTCCACACCTGCTCAATCGGAGCTTTGTCAATGACCCAAGTATGCCTTTTCCTAGATCGACCGAACACCAAAACCTTGGTTTTAGAATGATTTATTTGGATCCTATTGTACTCTAAGTTACACTGAATTTTAAGGTAAAAATAGCATGTGAGGAGCCACTGGAAGAAGAACAGAAGGTTGCTACCTTGTAAACAAGGTTCTTGTGTTTAACATCCAGATTCAGATTTCTTCAGAACGTGACCATTGGTCATTGTTCACAAACATAACGTACAACATGAACATAAAAAAAAGACAATGATGCAAGTCAGCATTTCAACATTTGGACTCAGAATGGAATAGGGGGATGTTTCACTGGCTCTATACTAACCCTCTTCTTTCAAATGTTTCTGTAATTCAACAAAATTGGAAAATATGATACTTCATGGGTTTTCCCTCAACCCATTTTTACAAGCAAAATGGGGAATTGAATAAGAAAGATGGTGAATTGGGAGGGGAAAAGAAAGGAAAACAGACATAATTGAACTTCCCTGCAGAGGATGGGGGGGGGCAGAGGGGGGAGGGAAGCCATTAATCAGAACCATATTTAATGCAGATCACTCATGCAATGCAGCTCCTCTTGCAACAAAAAGTGCCGACAAAGGGGTGGAAAATGATCCCTTTTGGAAACGTAGTTTAGTAATCATGCTTTCTTTCCATCCTTCTCACTCTGTGAAACATCATGGCAATGTGAAGAGTATAAGAATGTAAGGGGTGTTATCATAAGAGACGGTGCCCCACTTTCACCATCCCTTTGACTAAGACTCTGACTTGTCTGAACATGGCCCTCCAGATGTTCGCCTCACACAGAGCAGAGGCTGCCACTCGAGATGTCACCCGCATTATCAAGGCAGGGGCACACATTGCAGGGCTACCCAGCCCAAAGTGGGGCAAGGGGCAAACATGGGGCAGCCTCTCATGTGAAAATGTCCCTGGTAGCAAACATGGTCGCAAACAGTGTCACCAGCACTGTGGACAAGGCCACGGCGACGGGAAGGATTGGGCTCCCAAAGGAAGCTACAGCTGCCAGTCCTCTGTTAGAGGGGCAGGGGGCTAAGAGCAGCACAGATCTCCCCAATGTCAATTTGAAGGCTTCCCAGATTGAAATTGACATGGCGGGATGATCCTTGCTGGGGAGCACAGTGCTGTTCTCCCTGGAAAGGAGTCCCACCCCATCCTCTGCTGGTCTATTTCAAGCCAGATCCAGGCTCAAGATAAACCAGTGTAGTGATGCAGCCAGGGGACACTGGGGCTTCTCCCCCAGTTCCAGCTGGGGATACTGGGGCTCCTCCTCCTCCTTGGGAACCCCTTCCAACAACTGATGGCTGGTCGCCCTGCTGCTCCAACAGATGGTGGTGGTAGCAGCTTCCTCCAGGGGCCCTATCCTGCTGCAAGCCTGGAGTCCTGGGGCTCTGTCTGTGTGATGGGTTTCCCAGAGCAGAACCAGAGTGGGGGAATGGGTGGCAGTGGATCCCCTGCCTGCAGGACCCATTCTGCCCATTTGAATTGTTCCCGCCACTGCCCACGAGAGTAGGAACAGCGTGGCCAACCCACAGATTCACCAGGCTTTCTGGCTGCCTCCCTTCCCATGTTAAAACACCCAAGAAGCAGGGGCATCTGGTGGGTTTTGATGTTGGAGGGGTACTGGGGCAGTAAGGCCGGCGGGCCTAGGGGCGGAGCCAGGGGGACGGTGGGCGGAGCCAGGGGAACAGCAGGCGGAGCCAGGGGGATGGTAGGCCAGTGGCATGGCATAACCCAGCAGCAAGGAGTTTCCAGGGTTAACATCGGATGGAAGAAAACACAGTCTACATGCACATCAAGCTTAAAATAAATAATGTATAAACCCAAAACACAGGGACACACCCAAAACACTGGCAAAACACAGCAGCAAGGAGTTCTCAGGGTTAACATCGGATGGAAGAAAACACAGTGGACATGCACATCAAGCTTAAAATAAATAATTTATAAACCCAAAACACAGGGTCCTGGGTCCTTAGGAAGCCTTCAGGGGGGTGGGGGGACTCGAGTCACCGGTTGTGTGCACGCGCGCACACACAACCAGTGAGAATGTGTGGAGCCACCTTGAAGAACCTTGTTTAGCAAGGCAGAGACCTTCAGAAGGTCTCTGCCTTGCTAAACAAGGTTCTTCGAGCTGGCTCCGCACATTCAGCACAATGCCGCAGCAGGTTTTTTTGGGTTTTTTTTTAAGCTGCTGGGAGCCTGCCACCGGCCGGGGAAGCCCTGGGGGGCCAGGAGCGGCATTGCCCCTGCCGCCCTGGTGCCAAGAAGTGTCATACTGGGCCAGCCCAATGGTCCAGCACTTGTCTCACACAGAGGCCATTCTTAGTCACTTTGGATAAGTACCTAACAGGTCAAAAGTACCACTTTGGATAAGTACCTGCAGGACTACTGCAATGCGCTCTACATGGGGCTGCCCTTGTTCCTGGTTCGGAGGCTGCAGCTAGCGCAGAATGCGGTGGCCCGGCTCCTGTCGGGGACGGGCCGTCGGGAGCACATAACACCTGTTGTCCGGATTCTGCACTGGCTGCCAATAGCGTGCCGAGGCAGGTTCAAGGTTCCTTTGCAGAGGCAGCTGTATTTCAGTTCCACAATAAGGGGAAACAATCCTGTTCCTCTGTGTTTGCTTTCAGTACCCAGCTACATAAAGAAAGGGAGGCCCGGGGTGGGGGTGGGGGTGGGGGCAGGGGAATGCACTGGTTTTGAACATTTTCAATATTTTCCACAAATTAAAATAAAGAACTACATATTCCTTTTGTATACCTGCTAAATGAAAGGGGCATGTGCATGTTCACAATTTTTTCCTGCATTTGTCAGCTGGCTCTAATCAATGAACTGCATGCACATCCATGGTTAGCTTTTAGAATGATTGTGACAATCCCTTGCAAATGCATTACATTTATGAAACTTTCTCATGCATCGTAACAATCAGACTTTGATTACCCAAATTACAGTGCCCACAAGAATTGGCTTGAGGGTATAAAGAATAATAGGCTGATGTTGTGAAGTTCAGGTATTTCCTGCTAAACCTTTTATTACTGAGAGAGGAACCCTTTGTTTGTAAATTAGTGGCCAGGCACCTGTACACACAGGGTCTATGGACAATCAGCAATTTTCTCAAGCTTTGGAAGTGCAAAACATCATCTGATCAGGGTTCATCTTTTCCGTAATTATCAACTCCTTTAACATCATAAAAATACCAGCACATTCTTGAATGGTATGGAAGAGTCGCTGCACAGATACACAAAGAACAAGCTCCAGCTTTGGGGAATACTCCCCAAGTTTGGAAACAAGTCTTTTTGAATCTCACTTCTACTGACCATACTTTCCTGTTCTGAAGGAAAGGAACTAAGTGCGGTGCCCAGTCTTTAAATAAGTTAACAGAGGGTGAAAACAAATGAGACAGTAGCCCACAAGTCACCTGCTTGTCAGTTTAGTGGTCACCAGACGTTCACCCACTTCTGCCCCAGGGAAGGCGGCTGCTACTGAACAGGTCGTCTGGAGAAGACAGGTGATGCAGCATGGGCTAAGGCTTGCCCAGCTGGGATAATTCAGGCTAACATGCGCCTTCCTGTCTGTCCAATCTGTCTAGCCCCGCAAGGTCCAAGGATCGGACTGGGAGGAGTGCACCTACCCTGGGTGCCAAACAGCTGACGGGCCCTCCCCCCCCGTCAGCTGTTTGGCACCCGGGAGGGAGGGGAGGGATGGCTTGAACTAGATTCTTGGATTCTCACGTTTCTCTGCAAGAATCAGGGGTCTTGTCTCATTTTTGCAAACGAGAATGAGCCGAGGAACTGCCTAGATCCTCGCCAAGAAGAGTGAGAATGTTAAAATAGCCCTCCATCTTCCCACACTTGAAAAACAACAACAAAAAGGGCCTTTTACAACTCTCCCTCCTCCCTCTCCCGTCATGTACTCACCTGGCTGCTCCAGTCACTGGGTCCCTCGCCACTCTGCTTCTTTGTGGGGGAACGGGAAACGTGAGGGGGATGCAAAGATTTTTAAAAATCACTGCGCACGCGCAAAACAGACGACACCATTTTGGAAAAGGGCTTCGCATGCACAGAACAGTCCCAGTGGCCAATTTGCGCATGCGCAGTGATTTTTTTCATTTTTAAAAAATGTATTTTTCTTTGCAAGGTATCATCTGATCTCATAATGGGGCCAAGATTGTGGCAAGTTCTCCAGCCCAGCCTGAACACTCATGAGATATCCTGCAAGAACAAAAGGGCTTCTCATTTCAGACCTAGGCAGCTCGTCCTGGGGGCCTCCTGTGCAGCGTGGGTCAGGGAGTCCTGCCCCATGTGGATGGCACCTTGGTCAACCTGTGGCCTGGACGGACTTGAGACCAATGGGGGGCGTGGGCTGCGTGTCCTTAGCTATTCCTCGAGGAGGCTGCTTGTTTGGACTGTCCTCCCCACCAGACCAAAGTGTGGTAGCTGCAGTGCCCGTCACCAAGGCAGGCGGGGGACCTGGCTTCCCCCATCTCATTTGTTTTCACCCAGAGAGGCAACAACCTGTCTGTCTGTCAGGTGGCCACCAGATGTTAGCCCTGGGGCTGCCCAGAACCACTACTCATGGTGTCATCCCAGGAAACGTGCAGTCCACCGTGTGGGCCTATCCAGGTAACCCAGGGTAACGGTACCCACAGGGCTGCTGCCCCTCTATTGGAGTGGTCCACAGTGCACCCATGTGGCAGCCCTTGTGTGTTAAGGTGTGCACTGCTTCCATGCACGTTCTGCACCTTGGAGTCACAGGTAACTCTCTAGAACATTGGTAGAGCGACCGCAACTCGGGAGGGCAGCAGGGGAATGCATGGCAGACCTTGACATGCCGGCCCATCTGTGTGGTCCATCACATGGCAATTGTAACTCCATGCTCCAGTCAGCTCCCATCTTATTTGTTAACACCCATTACTATTCCCATTTTACTGATATGGAACTGAGGCTGAGCCAGAGACTTCATGTCTAAGACAGGATTTAAATCCTGGTCTCCTAGGTTCAAGTCCAACACCATCTAAGTTGTTCCAGAATTTCACTACTCAGCTACACCACTGCTGGTGCCACAGCATCATAATCTCCATTTAGCTACTAGGCAATATACAATGTCTTTCTATAAGGTCCAAATTTTAAAAGTTGTGAGCCATTGCTACTATAACCCAAGTGGGAGAGCTTTGAAAGGGATATATAGTCAGATTGACAAATCTCATTTGTGTGAAGGGAAGTTACGTGAGCAGGATTGATTTCATTTTAAAATTTGCTTTTTAAAACAGGAGTAGAACAAGTGTGTACAGGTGTGGGATGTAATAAGAGGGTCAAGAAGCAGAATTGTCCTCCATCAGTGTGGATGATTGTTACACCACTGACTACATCTTTTTTTGCATGTCCAAATGGCGGTAGAGGTATTTCAGGTCATCTGTATGTACAAATACTAAGTTTACAGGCTCTATTGTGGGAAGTGAGTGTGAATTAGGTATTCAGTTTTGTGTATCTCATTTTATGTTATTTTTTTTTTAATGGATCAAGTAACTGAACATGGTAAAAACGTACACGTGAGTTTTAGAAACATCAAAAACGAGGGTAGAAGACAATAGGGAAAGAGCAGAAAGATGTGATAAACTCAAGAGTGATGTATGTTAAATTGACTGGCATTTTCTTGCTTAGAAAATGTTTGACTTTGTTTAACAGACAACAGAACCAAAACACACAGCAAGAAACTTGGATTGAGACGGAGGCAATGCTAATACAGCCAGCGGAGGCCGAGCAGCTAACTGAAGCTCCCAGCGAGTATCCAGCTCCTTCGGGCAACAAAGCATGGCATATAAAAATTACACATCTTGTCTCACCGAAAAGGAACATGTAATGTGTCACCTCTGAATAAGGTTGACTGGGCATAATTTTGCTTGCCCGGTCAACCATGCATATCAAGGGGACACTTGGTTTGTCCATAGCTATAGTGTAAAATGCAGAGACTGGGTCGTTAGACCTCTCCCCTTCCTCCTGCCTTAGGCAAATCGTGAGGTCTTGGATTAGTTTCGTACTCTGACTTTATTTGAAACAAACTCCCATTGCCTTGAACGGGAAGCTTTGCTTGAGTTCTGTCCAAGTAAATACCTCTGAATTTGATTCCATATTAAAATCATAGGGTTCTTTTCAGTCTAACACTATTCTTACATAAGAAATAATGGTGTGGGTGCACCTGAAGAGAATTTTCAATAGAGAAGGGTTACCAGATACTTATGAAATATCTGCTTGGATGTTAATCAGCGCTCTTAAATCCTTGAATGAAAGATCCTGTGTGAATGAAACAACAACAACAATCTCTCCCTTCTTTTTGTGTCTTAAGAAAACACAATCTCTCTCTCTCTCTCTCATGTATACATGTAAGGTACATCCCTCACTCATTAAAGTCAACAGGAGCTTTGCCATTGGCCTCAGTAGGTTCAGGATTGCAGCTGTAGTGTACATAATATACCACACATATTACAAACACAAGAACACACACTATTCAGAAATAATATTTTATACAGACTAAGCTCTTGTATGCGCTATTTTCATCCATAGATCTCAAATCCGTAAGTCCCCTGTGAGGCAAGGAGGCACAGTTATTCCTACTGTACAGGTGAAGTTTAGAGTAGAGTCGAAACAGATATCTGCGTTGAATACTGAATTTGACAAATTCCAGCCATTTGTTTAAGTTTGGAAAAAAGCTGATATAAAGCAGATATTATTTTAGAATATTGTGGGCTAGTCAGTATTTTGTTTTGGGTATTTCAAAGTGATCAAAATACCAGAAATGAAAAAGCAGTAATCCAAAATAACCTGAAATGACTGAAACAAAATATTCAAAATAATGGATATACAAATTTAATTTTGGTACACAAACAGAATTCAGATATTCAGAGGGCTACCCAAAAATGTGTATTATATTCACAAATACAGAACTGACTATTTCTTTAACCTCTAGTTTAGAGTAGGTTAAAATCCTGCCTATGAGCACATGAGCAATCCTTGAGTGCACCCAGACACTGAGGGTGATTTCAGAAGTGATGTGTTCCAATTCACCACAGTGAATCCCACCCCGGTGTGAACGGATTCACCGCGGGCTGTGGTGACATGTGCGGCCCCAACAGAAGTGACAGGACCGTGACCACTGCCCGGGGGCAATCAGAGAGAACATGGGCCGGGGGAACACAACAGACATGCAGTGGAGATGTGGACCGCGGTTCGAGCCCCAGAATGCACCGCGGCTGGGGTCAATTCCTTCCACCGCGGCTGCGGGTTTCCGTTCAGAAGTTACTTTTCATTCACCCCTGGCGTGGTGACCATTCACCACACTTCTGGACCTCCTCCCGCCCCGACCGCACGAAGCGTGGTTAGCTTTACCCCAGGCCACGTTTGACTGTGGTGAACATCTGGATGCGAGCAAACAGACATGCACAGCGCTTTCACCTCCCCCCCCACGTTTGACTGAGGTTGACTGTGGTGGACATTCACCACGTCACTTCTGAAATCACTCTGAATCTGAGACTTCCAAGTCCAAATCCAGTATCCTGTCCACTACACTCTCCTCTGTGTCCTATATTCCTCCTTTTCCCCACCCCCTGTCACACAAACTTCTTTATATACAGAATAACAAGAGTAAAACTGGGGAGGGGGGAAGGAGTTCTGTCCTTCACCTCCAATGATCTGCCCCATCCCAGTTTAGGAAACATTCGAAGTCTACGGGAAATCTGTGGCTGGAGACAGAGTATCTTTCTTCACTCCCTCTGCAGCAGCTGAGCAGTGGCTAGAACCCTCCCTCCCAAATTCAGGGAGAAAGAGGGGAACCATGTCTCGATCATCACCCTTGTTTTTATGTCTACACTCAAGCCTCACACCGTTTCCATCTTTCTTCCTGGGGGCAAGGGGAGCATCAAGCAAAGAGTTCATCACCTCAAACCTAGGATCCAGTAAGGACGGAGCAGGGCATCATTTCCCTCAATTCATTCATTAGGGCATGTCACAATCTGTCCTTAAAGGAAGTTTGCTTTGTCATATCATCCAGTCCCCAGATGCACATTCTATTGCCACCATAGGTCAAACAATCATTTTCTACTACAGTGAAACAGTTTGTGGAGGTTTGGGCTGGATAAAAGCCCAGAAAACAAAGTGATACAGGCACAAAGCAAATAATGAGATGAAGCAATAAAGTAGACGGCATTTCAGTTTTGACTGGAGAATGTTCTGAATGATCTTGTTTTCCTGTAGCTCCCCTATCTGTTCAGAGTATTTGCCTCAGGCAGATGAATTAGCTAAACAAGGTTTTGGCAACTGTTTTTTTCCCCATCTCAGGGTCTTGAGTTCATTAGAGAATACTCTCCCAGTCATGGCCAACAGGCTTTGTGAATGAGCAGGCTGAGAGCTGAAATGATCATTTATGGCGAATATCATTTAAAAAAAAATAAAATCCAATTCACCTCCTCCTACGGTGATTTGGATACTTACCAGGTTTTCACCATATTGATTTGTTCCCATTCAGAATTAACCCTTGCCCCCACGACTGCCACTCAGGCAGGGCTATGAGGGTAGTGGGCTTTGTCCAGCCCCCGTAAAGGAAGGAGGCATGCCTGCAAGCTGCACTGCAGTGTGGGCCAGGGAACTGGCACCGTGCCGCCTAATGGTGTTGCCAGGGCAACAAAAAGTAGCACAAGGCAAGTCTTGCAAGGCAGGACTTGAAGGTGCCATCTTGAGAGCCTCAAAGCTTGGGCAGAACTTTGAGCCAACAAACCTGAGTAGAGGAAGCACCCGCCCGCCTGCCCTATTGCACTGCACCGTAGGCATAGCTGGTCACCTGTTATTGGGAGCCATGAAGGAATTTGTTCCGCTGTGCACTGATTGGCAGGATGCCTGGTAGGTTTTTTTGCCTTCCTTACAGTGTGTATTAACCAGAATTAAACTGATTGGATTGATTTGCAATTGAATCCTGACAAGACGGAGGTGATGCTGGTGGGCGAGGGCTTGGGGGGCCTGGGGGTGGTTGAATCTCTTCTTGTTGGGGGGGTTCGCCCCCCATGGTCTCTCAAGTGTGGAGTCTGGGTGTGCTCCTTGATTTGCGGCTCGGCTTGGAATCTCAGGTTGTGGCCGTGGCGGGGAGTGCGTTTCGGCAGTTACATCTTGTCCGGCGGCTTCGGCCGTATCTCTCAGACTCCGACCTCGCCACTGTCATCCATGCCTTCATCACCTCGAGGCTGGATTACTGCAACGCGCTCTACGTGGGGCTGCCCGAGAAGCTGGTCCGGAGGTTGCAGCTGGTGCAGAATGCCGCGGCCCGTCTCCTGACGGGGGCGGGTCGCAGGGAGCACATGACACCAGTGCTCCGGGCTCTGCACTGGCTGCCTATAAAGCACCGGGCCAGGTTCAAGGTGCTGGTTTTAACCTTTAAAGCCCTTCACAGCCTGGGCCCTGCTTATCTGTGGGACCGCCTCACTCCCCATGTGCCTGTGCGACCCTTGAGATCGTCCGTGGGAGCCTTTTTGGAGTTTCCCCGGGCGAGGTGGGTGGCCACCGATGTTAGATCTTTTTCGGTGGCCGCCCCTGGGCTGTGGAATTTGCTCCCAGAGGCGGCTCGGCTGGCTCCCACTCTCCTGCTGTTTCGGCATATATGTAAGACCTGGCTGTTCCGTCAAGCTTTTGGCGAGTGATAGGCGTAGGGTGGGGGTTTTCCCCACATATTGTATTTTTAAATTGTTTTAAAATTTTATACTGTTTTAATGAATGTTGTTCGCCGCCCCGGGCTGCCCTGTGGGCAGGAGGGGCAGGATATAAATTTTAAATAAATAAATAAAATTTTAAAAATTGGGCATGAGCGGTGTGCCAAAGTCATATTGTCCCACTCTTGCAGGGATTCAGTTTGATGTTGTGAGTTAAGTGCTATAGTTAAAAATTAGCTGCCTGGCTAAGTCACAAGCAAGGAGGGAAAGAGTTCAGCCATCAGCCCGGGAGGGGAGCGGCAAGACAGCCATTCAAAGACAGGGTGGTCCCGGGTGGTTCCTCCTCACCTGCTTCAGGTCACTAGAACATCAATCTCACAATCAGGCCGTGTGACCAGAGGGACAGAATGACAAAGCCAATAGAGATAGTCTGAGGGTGGTGCATGAGAATACCTCAGCCTGCCCTCAGTTGTTTGTTAATCTTTTACTGTTTTCTGGTGGACCTGGGACAGGGATGGTCCCCTACCCAGACAACCTGATTTGAATTGAAATGGAATTGGAATAAAGAGTGCCGCCTTTAAATTTCAAACATCTTCTGGGGTGCAGCAACAAATGCCGTTCAGTAAGTACCTTTGGTAATTTCTGGTACACTTGACAGTCTGACAGGAGAAGGCGGCAGGCGCAGTACAGATAGGCTGTCTGCCTCCTCTTCCTTCCCACGTCTCCCATTTGGGAAAGAGGACGTTAAAAGGCCTGAGGTTGGGAACTAAGATAGCAATGACAACATGACATGAACATACCGAGAAGTCATTGGATGGTACCAAAAAGTCACAGAAATTGACAGAAAGTGTCAACGGATTATGGGGTTGTGAAAAAAGCCACATGAAATCCTAAAAACAATGGAATTGCGAAACACATCCTGGACTCGAAAATTCTACCGATCATTTGGGCAATATTCCCAGATGTGATTTCCTGTTGAATCAGGAACAGCTTATTTGAATCAGCATTATGGGCTGCTTCATTCTGACAGCAAAATTCTGCAGAAAGCAACAGCATGACTCCTTTTCTCTGGGAATAAGTACCATCTGTGAAGTTGTGATACAGATTGGCTGCCTACTGTCTACCAAATGAGCTTTGGTAATATGCTTCCAGCATTTAAAGTCAAACCTATAATCAGTCTTATTAACTTGATGCATTTCCACCTGCTCTGGCTTTTGGAAAGAGTAAAATGTGGTGGGAAAGGATAGGAACTGCTAACTAACCTCAGATATAACCCTTGACAGGCAGGATCTTAACAGTACAGAAAAGCCTGTAATTCTGGAGTGTTCTTGGTCTCTTTCAAGGCCAGACTCAAGATTTCTCTGATTTCTTCTAGTTTTCTTTTTGTCTCTAAGAGATGGATTAGAATTTAATTTCAAATAAATTTTTTGGTGATTATTGAAATTTTAAATTGAGAAATTAATTTTGTTTATTCAAACAGCTATACAGCTATCTCAAACTTCCGTTGAGAATCAAAATTTTGGCAAAAATAATTGGAATTCAAAATTTCAGTTTGAAAAAAAAATCTATTTTTATATTTGAACAGCTGTGGTTATTATTCAAGGTGGGAAATGTTTCCATATTTGTACTTCCCACTCCAATTCATTGAACAGGATGATTTCATGTATCCCTTTATTTTTAGGCACAAAGGCTTTTGTGTACAGAACTCTGCAGTAACCCCATTGGCTGCAACTAGTAGGAGTTTTGTCCAATTCTTCTTGGCAATGCGGACACCAAACTTATTTACTTATTACAGCACTCAAGTTCATGCTTTAAAGTTTCACTGTTCCTTGCTCAGGCATTTCTTGTGTAAAAGCCAAGATAAAACAGGCTTTTCTATGCCCTTGGTTATCTTCAAATTATTCTGCAAAGATGTGTACAGAGACAGAAGCTACGCTATGGCTCTTAGCAATGCAAGGTTTTTTGTGATAAGCAATTCTGTCTGGCTGCAAAACATACCTTATAGCCATTCCTGATTTTACCTCCAAAGTTCACAATTACTCCTTGATCTCGATTGTATCTTATTTAATAGCAGAGGCTGGAAAATATTGTATCAAGAGTGAAGATAAGTGGACTGTTCCTTAATAAAACAAAAACAACAAAGGGAAGAATTTTCTGGCCTATTTACACCATAATTTTGCTGCTGACTCCCAAGCAAAAG
>QEPC01008520.1:2001216-2011592 GCA_003113815.1 Sphenodon punctatus | reverse complement strand
CAATACTCTTCCCCCCACCCTAGCCCTCCCACTAACTCTCCCCCTCCCCTCCCTTCCCAACAACTCTTCCCCCAAATACCCCAATATTCCCCCCCATAACATATAACAAGCCCTCCCCCAACCATGCCCCTCACCTCCCTATCCATCCACATCCTCCCACAAAATTTTCTGCCAGTCAGGGATACGATACACAGTTCAGTCCTCTGCCCCACCCCTCCCAGGTCCCGCCTAAGGGCCACGCCCAAGGGCCCGTTGGTACGGCCCTTAGGCGTGCACCTGTGACATATGCTTGCGGCGCTGCCGGCAGGCGCACAGCTTTATAGCCCATCAGGGCTAACGCCCTGCCAGAAGCTGGTCTGTATCCATGGCCCCACCCCCTCTCCCTCTGCCACTGTTCAACACCACTCATCATTTTATAAACTCTCTCAGAGACAGAGACCTGCAAAAGGAAACAAAACAAGACACTTGGCCATAAGAGCTGCCCTTTAATCAAGATATCAGCACTTCTGTTTCTGCAAGATCACTTTCAGCAAGTCCCCACTGTTACAACTTGCTCCTCTCTGTTCCATGTCGAGTGTGATGCTTTCATCAGCCTTTGAGATTCCACACAATTTGCGTTAGTAGAATACTGTTGTAGAGCAGCAGAAGTAATGCAGCTTGAATGGTTAATACCCACAGGAGGAATATACCAAAACAATAATAATGTGGGCTCACTTCAAAGCCATATGCCCACACCTGAAACCTCATGCACTGACCACTCTCTGTCTGGAAAACATAGCTGGAAAGGAGGGAACTGAGGAGATATGCACCTCACTGTACATGCACTTGAGCCCCATCCTCACCTTAGTAACAGCCTTGGAGCCCATTCAGCAGAGCTGGCTGGCTGTCAGCTTCCCACAGCCCCAGCTGATGATAGAAAGGGTGAAGGGGTCAGTAAGGCCATTCCTCCACTCCATCTCCAAGACTAAGGAAAGGCAACGAGTTTCTTGCCCCACAGCTCCAGGAGACAGGATGAGAGAATCGGACCGGTCAAGCCATAGTGAGACAGGAGAGCCTGAGATGGAGATTTGTCAGGATTCTTACCCTTTGGTGAGGCTCAAACCCAAGACTACAGTGCTGGGAGGCTAGAATGGTCTCTGTACCACAAGATCCACACAGAAGACGTAGAGCTGGGGGTAGGGAACCTGAGGCCCAGGAGCCTAATTTGGCCCACAGTTTTTATGTGGCCCCTTTCCAGTTCCTGGAACTGGCCCCTGGATCCAGTTCCCACCTCCAACCACTGAAAAACTGAACTCAGGTAAGGACGCAGAGATGAGGGCATGCACACAAGGATTGGGGACAGATCCATGGCACAAATCCTCATGAACTGGGCCCTCCTTTTCTTGAGTACGCCACTTAAAAACCCATGCAACCCTTGGAGCTTGTACTACTTCTCAAAGTAAGCCCCCTGGGACGAAAACAGTTCCCTAACCCTGGCCTAAAGGAACTGTGACCTATATACAGCTCTCTCAGAGATGTCTTAAGAGTACTGCTAATTGGCTGTCCATGACCTCCTCACTGATTGTCTACCGGCCTTTAAAAAGCTTCCAGGTTAAACACTTGCCCTCTAGTCTGAGCAACCAGATGGCTAGTGCCCATTGCTGCTGCTGTCACCTTACCTCACACACTGCCATGCTGCCCTACTTATTCCTGTTCCTGTCCACCTTCTCTTGATTGACTTCTGTCCGCTGACCTCAGCATATGCTTGGCTGGCTAGGCCATCTGCTCCAACATTGTTCCTGGACCAACCCCAGCACATCAATCTCAACACGTTCAACTCCACCACAGACCAGAGGCCTGACAACAACTTCTCATGTGCATACACACACATAGATCTGAAACATGTGCACACATCCCAAATCACTCCATATTCTGAGAGAGAGAGAGAGAGCGCACGTGCGATAAAGGCAACAGTGGTAGGAACATCATGCTAAATACGTAGTTCAGTACAAAACAAGCTACAAATACAAAAAATCTATATATTTCTGTAAATTTGTTTTAAAAAACAGTGAAATGCTTGTTTTCCTGCTTATAACCTGAATATCAAATATAAGCAACAAAACCGAATAGTGCCTTCAAGACAGATACCCGTTAGTTATGTGGCTGGCGCTAAATAGTCATGATTAGTGATGGAGAAGAGAGGAAGACCGGGGAAAGGGAACACAGGGCGAGAAAGGAATGCATCCAAGAAATTAAGTAGCAGGTGCATGTGCTTAGTTTAGTCTTAAACAGAGGCAGGTAATCCTGAAGCTATACGAAGAAACATAAATGAGCATGGGAGTGAGGAATTGGGAAGCGTGACACAGAAGAGGCAGAAAAATAGGGAGGAGCAAAGCCATGAAGAGCCTTCCATTCATTTCCATAAGCTTGAGAAAACTTAAAACCCCATTAAAGGGATGCATGGTTAACACCGAGTCCGCTGTATGCCGATTGGTTGGCTAGACCTCCTGCTACATTTGTTGCCACATTTGACAGCTGGTGAGCTGAAGCAGACCAAGAAACAGCTTGCCTAAGGCTGCGCTTCCAGAGCATTCAAACTCTGATTTTCCAGTTGAGATATCAGGGAATACCTAGCTTTGGAATCCTGGTGGATAAGCAAGTCCAACATGCCATCTGCTTGACCACATGGCTGCTCCAGAGGCAGATATTGGGGCCAATCCCATGCCCTGTGGATCCCATGCACACACGTGTGCAACTCGCACACGTGTGCAACTCGCACACGTCCATTGGGAATGCATTGTGCTATGTGGAGGGGTTTGGGATTGTGGCCACTGACTTCATATTTTAATAAATCTTCCCCATTGGTGATGGATTCCCTTTCACAAAAGCACAGCACATATTTAACAATGATGCAAGTGGCACACAATGTGAGCTGGCTATCTAAGGACAAGCCCACCTCTTTGATGATCAGTAAAGTCAGTTCATTTTGACCAGAACATGGAGCTCCGTGTCTGACTTTTCACACAAATATCTAATGTATTTCAAGTGCCAAGCATTTGGATGCTGTGCTACCTGACAAGCAAAGATGAATGGTGTACAGGGAAAGAGGGCCGGGGGCAGAGTTCAGCCAGAGTACATTTTGGAACTGAACTTTACTACATGAAGTGTCCAGACTTTTCACCTAGGGAAAACTGAAACAGAAAGTAATTGTCCCAGTTTTTTCCCTTATATTGAATGCACTTGCTAGACGTATAGAATGACAGAATTGGAGGGACCTCAAGGGTCATCTTGTCCACCTTCCTACTTGGATGCAGGATGAGCATACATGGTTGCTAGGCCTCTTTTTGAAAACCTCCAGTGACAGAGAGACTACGAACTTGCTAATCAACTTGTTCCATTGCTGCACTATTGTCTTTCCAAAAAGGTACACTGCACAGCTGAATGAATGCTACATTGGTCATGCTTCAATAGGGCATAAACATGCCAGCTAGCAATAACATGGACCTCCAAGTAACCATCTAATTGGGAAGTGTTAGTGCCAACATGTTCCTGCATCAACGTACACAGAAATCTCTCAACATGAAAGTCTAGAGAGAGAAGGTGGTTGCCATGTTTATCTCAAATGTAAGTGATGGAGACAAACTTTATGGGGCCAACTTCTGAGAGATGGTACAAGAGGCCCGAAAGGTTGCATAGTCTTACCAACAGAAGTTAGACCAATCAAAGATAACATCTGAACTCCTTTGTCTCCATCTCAACATGAGAAAGATGGGGACAAAGTAGTTTAGATGATAACTTTTATTGCACCAATTTTTGTTAGTAAGGGTATGCAAGCGTTCAAGCCATGCAGAACTTTCCTTCTGTCTTGACACCTGAAGAAAAGTCCTGTATGGCTCAAAAACGTATGCGTATCCTTCCCAACAGAAGTTGGTTCAATAAAAGGTAACATCTGAACTACTTAGTCTCCATTGAGTACTTTTGAGACCAACACAGCAACCACATTGTCTCTCAACGGGAAACACAAGTTGAGACGCAGCATTATTTGCAAAACAGCTGAGTTTAAAAAGGTTGAAATCTCCACTAATTCTCAAGATTCTTCATCAGTGCTATGTATCAAAGTACTGTACACTGAAACCTCCATAAGAACTGCCTGAACTATCACCTTTCAAACCTGCCAGAAGTGTGGTCACTGCTATTGTGAGGGCAATTCACTTCTTTGACCCATTCTTGGCTTAGCCGTATACTGATATTTCAGGGCACACCATTGAGTTTCCTTCACTTCTAGCTTTTTTGGTTTTCTTTTTTATCCTGGTTCTAGCTGAACATGAAGTGAGTTCCAGTCTTAATACATCATGTCACTGATGGGGTTCACGCTCCCTAAGACCACTTTCACACCCACACATATTTTGGCAGTGGGAGGGAATGCGGAAGCCAGAATCTGCACGGGGTTCGGCCGGTCTGAAAGCCCCTCCGTGCAGCTTTAATGGCAAACACATGCAGAGATACACAGCTGGATTCCCTGCTCTGTATCTCTGTGTGGCTGCTGATAAAGCTGCACATGGGGAAGGTGTGAAAGTGGTCTTAGTCTCTGAGGTTCGCAGCCTTGGGGTGCTCCTGGATCCACTGTTGTGCCTGGATTGTCAAGTGGTGGCAGTAGCCAGAAGTGCTTTTTCCTAATTTCATTTGGCCACTGTCATTCATGCCTCCGTAACCTTGAGGCTAGACTACTGCAATGCACTCTTCATGGGACTGCCCCTGAAGACTGTTCGGAAGCTGCAGTTGGTGGAGATTAGAACACAGCAGCCCGCCTTCTGTCAGGGATGGGTCACTGGGAGCACATTACACCTGTGCCCCAGAATCTGCACTGGCTGCTAATAGCTTTCTGGGCACAATTCAAGGTGCTAGTTTTAACCTACAAAATCCCTAAATGACTTGGGCCCCAGGTATCTGAAAGACCGCTCCCCTCCCTCATGTCCCGTCATAGCCTCTAGGGTTGGCCAAGGATGCCCACTTGTGAGTGCCAACTGCCTGTGAAGTTGTTACAATGAGTGTGTGGTGCGCGGGGGGTGGGGGTGGGGGGTGCATTCTCGGTTGCTGCCCCACAGTTATGGAACTCCCCCCCCTTGGAGGTCCGCCTAAGCCCGAGTCTGTTTGTCTTCCAGAGGAGAAGTAAGACTGCCTCTTCTGGAGAAGACGTAAGATCTTTTTGCTTGGCCAGGCATTTGGGCAGGCAGGAACAGGGTTGGGTGGGACTGAGCAAGGGAGTTTGGGGACAAGGATTGATGGGTGGGGATAAAGGATGGGGTGAGTGGATGGTTGGGGTTTTATTGTATTTTATATTTTTAATGTTGTACGCTGCCCTGAGCCTGTGGAGAAGAGTGGGGTAAAAATGTGAAAAATAATTTTTTTTAATGGTAGCAACTCTAAGGTCTGAACTCCCGTCTTAATCTTTTAGTTGATTAGAGGCCTTAGGAAACTCCTCCAGGTTAGATCAAAGTTGAAGCAGACTGGCAGACTTTGTAACTCATTCAGTGCCATCATCTAGTCTGTACCAATTTCTCTGGATAGATGGGATATTAGGTCACTGGAATTTCAAGTCCTCATCTTTTGCAAGTACTCAACTCACACTTGACCCCTTCTTCCCTTTCACTTCATGCATCTCTCACACCTGCTTAAAGCGTATGGTGGTGGGTGAGTTAGATGAGATGCTACCCTGCCTGGCCATCCAGGAGCTGCGGAGCCAACGGCCTGTCTGAAGGTGGAGCAGGGGGATGAGAGCACCATTAATGGCCGTGCATGGAGCACGGCCAAGAAACCCAGACTGCTCCATGTGGGATGAGTCAAATAGCTCTGTGGTAACAGGAGACCACGGAGCCCCTGCCCATATGTACTGCTCAGTTGCAAAGGCCAGCCTGGCATGCTTCCCCCTCCCCCATGGCAGCGGGAGTGCATGACAGCTTGCCACCGTGGCCAGGGTAGCCACATTGGGAGCCACCCATTTGAATCCCCCCACATGCACTCCACCTGAGTGGGTGCTCCGTGGCAGTGCCACTCAGCAGCCACGGACCCCCTGACCTCCTTCGCCTTGCTCTTTCAAAAATACCCTCTGGCTTAACGTTCTTTTTAAACAAACTTGGGCAACTAAAGCTGAGAAAAGACATCATAAACATTTGGTAGGTTTTTGGGTTTTTTTTATCTCCCCACGCCTTTTTTATTTGGATTGCCAGCAGCATGAAGCTCCAGCATTCCTAATAATACTTACTGATATTTTAGAACTGCTACTAATAGTAATTACACAGTAATTTACAGTCTACATCTTCAGTTCTTGTACAATGGAGTAACTTCATTGCTTTTAGTGGGTTTGTGTTGATTTATACCAGCTGAAGATTTGATTCATCACTAAGCAGCTAGTTTCATCTTTTATAACTCATCCTTACAATTTTTTTCAGCCATCAAATAGATACATAAAACAACAACTTCTATGCTACCTTCTAACAGCCCACCACTTGGGTGAGTCTAAATTGGAACTGAAACAAGCAGTGCTTATTGAAGGTGACTCTGATACAATTATTTGTTTCTTGTAATGAGCATTTGAATTTCAGTTCAACCCTTTTGTGAACTTCTTCGGATTAAGTTTAACTTCAACCTCTACCTCAACTCTGTGTGTTGGGCAATATCTGAAAGGCATATCCCCTTCTAGGGAAGGTTACTGAGCAGGTGGTTACCTCGCAGCTTCAGGCACGTCTCAATGCTGCTGGATTTCTGGACCCATGTCAGACAGAAGAATTTCATCCTGGGTGTGGCACTGAGACTGCAATCAACAAGGGCAATTGTACCCTGTTGATTTGGTTAGATCTCTGTGATACAGTTGATCATGGGGTGTCGTTGACCCGGCGGCATGACCTGGCAGGGGTTTGCGGGACTGCTCTTGAGTGGTTCTGTTCATTCCTGACTGGGAGAACCGAGAGGGCGGTGCTACTACTAATTATTTCTATACCGCTACTAGGCATATGTAACGCTTTACAGTTACAGAGTTTCAGAGACAGGCCCCTGCCCAGTGGGCTTACAATTTAAGATGGACATGAGTGAGGAGAACACAGGGAAAGACACGTATTTGTAGAGCGAGCGAATTGTGATTCTCATTGAGAAACACAAGAAACTGAAAATCGAGTGTCAGTCTTTGTAGCAACAATAAAGGCCCCTGCCTCTGGGTAGTGAGGGGAGGAGAAGTCTGTTCAGGGAGAGGATCTAGCAGTTAAAGTCCATGGCTTAGATTCAAACCACCCTGGCCCTCAGACGCATAGCAAGGCTGTGGTGGGCCCAGGCTCATGTCTCTGGTATGGGCCCCTCTAAAGGAAAAGGTTTAAGGGGGTGGGGCCTCCCTAGACAGCAGCCCTCTGAAAGCTCCCAGCCAGCGTTAGCCTCCCCCCACAAAGGTTCTGGTGCTGCCCTGGCTCCCAGAGAGCTCCTCCGGAGCGGCACCAGCAACCCCACCAGGAAAGATGTTTTAAGAGTCAGCAGAGCCAACATCCCACCCCTACCCACTCTGAAAACCATCTTCTTGATGAGGCCCTTTGCAAGTGGCCTGAGTGCTGCTAGGAAATTTTCAGAGTGGGTGGGGGTAGGGTGTTGGTCCCACTCCCTTCCCTGCCCAGTCTGAAAATTTCCAATTGGTGCTCAGGCTGGTTTCATAAGGTGCCCCTAGAGTTCAGGGCTCAACTGAGCCCACTCACTCCATAACCCCCACCCCCCATCTCGCTACACCCCTGCTGGTTCCATCACTGAGTCATCATTTTGTTACTTGACTTTTTCACCAGCTCACCTTAGGCAAGCAACTCCACCTATCCATGTTTTTGCACCCTCCTCTACAAAATGGAGATAACAGAATCAGGGGAAGGTAAGAAGATTCATTAACATTCTGTACACCATTATGAAGAGCTCTTGAAATGCTGTATTATTACTGCTATGCTGTAATTGAAGAAGTGCTCATGAGTACATTCTACACAATGGAGTTCCATTTTATGCTGATTAACGGTATTCTGATAAAATGATGAATTTGCACTATAATATTTAGCATTAAATGAGAGATTCCATTTAAACCTGCTCCATCACACAAATAAGAGCCGATCATTAATAAGGAAGATGCTTTCTAGTCGTCTAGCTACCCAAGTGTGCTATAATAATAGAACGCATCCCATTGGGGTTCACTTCAATCAAGGAATGACAAAAATGTTAAGAATCTAATAGGAAAAGAACGCCGAAGAAGAAAATTGGTTCTGCAAATTAAAACCCATTTCTTTTTAAAGTATTTTTTTGGAAGGTTTTCTGTAATTAACAAAAGCATAAGTGATTTAGGTTTTAAACTACAAAAATGTCTTCAAAAAGGAAGCTGGAATCATAAGAGTTTTCATAGTGTGTCAGATCAATGGTATATCTAACCCAGTATCCTGTCTTCCAAAGCGACCAGCATCAGGTACTTCAGAGAAAGCATTCAGTCAAAACCAGAGCATACGTGGTGCAATCCATCCCATGTCATTCATTCACTCCCATCTTCTGCCAATCAGTTGTTACACCCTCTAACCGACTAAGCTAAGAGCCATTGACGGACATATGCTCCGTGAACTAATCAAATCTTTTCATGAAGAGCTATATCATTTTCATCTCCTCCTCTCCTCCCTCACTCAGCACAAAGTCCTTGTCTTCACGATCAACGCACAAAGGCCTTGCTCCTCCCTATCTTTCTCCTCTTGTTTCACACTCCATTCCCTCATAAGAACATAAGTGCCATACTGGGTCAGAGGAATGGTTCACCTGTCTCCGACAGGGCCCAATCTCAGCAGCTTGGAAGAAGTACCCAACAGGTCACAATGGGCCAATTCATTCCCTGTTGTTCACTCCCGACACTAAGAGGTTTCATTCCCCAAACCAATCTGGCTAATAGCTGCTAATGGACCAATCCTCCAGAAACTTGTCCAACCCTTTCTTAAATGCAGCTACACTACTAGCCTTGATCACATCTTCTGGCAACAAATTCCACAGCTTAATTGTGCATTGAGTGAAAAAATACTTTTTAAAATTTGTTTTAAATCTGCTCCCAGTCAGTTTCATGGAGTGCCCACTACTCCTAGTGCTATTTGAGAGGATAAATAACCATTCCACACCACTCAGGATTTTATAAATTTCTCCTGGGAACTTTGTTCCTCTTCTGCCACCACCATCACCCGCCTGACTCTCCTGCTCCCTAAACTGACTTCACCCTCTCTCTCATGCTGCCCTCGATGCCTGGAACTCCCCCCCTGAACACACATACACAACTCCCTTCCAACGGCTCATTTACGATTTTCCTCTTACGGTCTCATCCATCAGAATCCCCTACGCCCCGACGCTAATTAAGTACCTGTGCCTGCAACTTCTCAGCCTCATTAATATATCCCTGTCTTTCCCAATGTTCCCGTCCCCTTGGCCATTCTAGATTGTAAGTCTCTCAGGGCAGGGAACTGTCTCTAATCACAGCTGCTCAGCACCAGGCACTCTGCTGGTGCTATTTAAAAAAATATAAATAATTTATTTTTATTTATTTAAGGCTTAAATGATTTGAAACCAAATTAAAGTCATATCATTGCATGTCACTGACTAGCAAGCTTGGGTGTATCTGGTCATGGGCATCAAAAGTGTCATCAGGGAAACAGATCTTCAAAACTTTATATCTCTCAGGTCATTACCCAGGTGGTTGTGGAGGGGGTGTGGGATGATAATTCTATGGTACTATGCTTTGTTTCACAGCCATATGCCATTCTGAAGAGCAGACATTAGTTACCTACAGGCCGCTTGCTGTCTAAATCACTACTTTTTGTGTGTGCACATGTTGGAGAGGGCCCAAAACAATGCTATAAAATACTTGCTTCCAGTAAATGCCTGTGCCCATCACAGTGAGAGTTCATTTAATAACCATTAAGATATCCAAATGTCTGCTTCTTTATCATTACATCTGGCAAGCCACATAATTATACCATGGTTGCTACCTGCATAAATAACTTTTTCCAGGACTGTAGGTTAACTATTTGCAATGAATAGAGAATTAGAGGAAGAACGAAGTAGAGATGGGCCAAACCATTCACAAATGGGAACAACGCATGGTATTCACAGCAGCTAAATTGTCACAGGAAAAGAAAACCCAAAGGAGGCAACAGACAAAAGCAAATTATTATTATTATTAACAAATATTTATATAGCGCCAGCAGTGTACCAGGCACTTTACAAAGTAATAAAATAGACACGGTCCCTGCCCCTAGGGCTTACAATCTGAGAGACAGGAGCTGGGGGAGAGACATAGGAAGGGGAACAGAGGGAGAGACAAGGGGTTTAACATTCATGAAGATGCGAGGTCTCAAGTGCAC
>QEPC01008520.1:1962028-2000026 GCA_003113815.1 Sphenodon punctatus | reverse complement strand
CCTTCGTCACCTCGAGGCTAGACTACTGTAACGCGCTCTACGTGGGGCTTCCCTTGTTCCTGGTCCGGAGGCTGCAGCTGGTGCAGAATGCGGCGGCCCGTCTCCTTACGGGGACGGGCCGTCGGGAGCACATAACACCTGTGCTCCGAGCTCTGCACTGGCTGCCGATAGCGTGCCGAGCCAGGTTCAAGGTTTTGGTGTTGATCTATAAAGCCCTGCACGGTCTGGGCCCCTCATACCTCAGGGACCGCCTCGCCCTCCGCACCCCAGAGCGGCTCCTTCGGTCTGCTGGGGGTGCCTTCTTGGAGGTCCCCCGTGTTAAGCGGGGGGCCACAATGGAGAGGGCATTCTCGGTGGCCAGGCCACGCCTTTGGAACTCCCTTCTGGAGGAAGCTCGCCTGGCCCCTAGCCTGTTGACATTCCGGCGAAGCTGCAAAACCTGGTTGTTCGCCCAGGCCTTTGTGGAGGGTGGGTGGGTAGGGTGAGGGTTTTTTAGCTCCCCCACCTTACCCATTATTTATTATGTATTTATCATATTTTTAGATCTGTTTTAATATTATTGTAATGAATGTTTTAAATTGTTTTTATTGTTTTATTGTTGGAAGCTGCCCCGGGCTGCTTTTGCAGGAGGGGCGGGGTAGAAATCTATTGAAATAAATAAATAAAATAAATAAACATTCATATGCATTCAAGGGGTCTAACATTCAAATGCACCAGAAAGCAAAATAACTAAATATTCTGACTGGAGTGTAGAGTGAGAACAACAGTTATTAAATACCACAAAAGGATCATTCAGAGGAAATTGATGGAATGACTCAGGGCAGAATGATTCAGACAGACAGACACTGAGATGGCGTTAAGCCTTAAAGCACCTTTACTCCTAAATGGTTTACACATCAAGAACTCTAAAGTGAAGTTATTCAGGAGCAGGAAGAGAAGTATGTACTCCTGAAAAATGAGGACATATTCCCTTTTCCTTTTTTACGTCAGAGTAATGGTAGCGTGAACTCTATCAGTGTTTGGACTTTGAGTATTATTGTTTGTCATAACCATTAGGGGGAAGATTGCAAAGTAACCATATCTTTTGCAGCTGCAGTGAGAAGGTACCAAAGTGGAGTAGTTACTCTGATTTAACCATTACTGAAGTAGTTACTTCAGTTTAACACTGTTTGTTGGGAAATTCCTCTGGTATAAGGAAGACATGGAGAATGGTCCAAGAGAGGTACAAAATAAAACAAGGAAAATCTCCTTCATAGTCAAGCAGCCTGGAGTTTGATTCTGGAACTTTGGGCGTGCCCCCTTGCCCTTGCCCAGCCGCCCCGAGCTGCGTTGCAGGAGGGGGCGGGGTATAAATTTGAAAAAATAAAATAAAATTAAAAAAATATGCTTAACCGGCATCTCTCTTTCGTGTACTTTCGTAATATATGGAAAATCTGAGCCTAGAGATATGTTCATACATTACATTGGTCATTTGCTGTACAAGCATCTGTCAACAACGCGGTAGATACAGGGTAGGGGTGAAACAAATATATGGTGCAAATACATTATCTTTCTAATTCAGTTGCTTCAACACAAACCCAAGAAAGGGGATTTCTGTCCCATGTCACACAGATACCTGCTTGTTTTGTTTTAAAAAAATATTTTTATTTATTTATTTAGATTTTCATTTTGGTTGTGCAGTTGCTTTGCTTTGATATTATTTAGGCTACTGAAGGATAGCAAGAGGGGCCCAACCACCAGACAATGGAAATGAAAAAACCAACAAAGAACACCCCCACCCCACGATAAATGAATCTAAATTAACCAAATTCACAACTGAACATTCTTATGTAGGCGCTCTTCAGACAGTCAGATGGCTATCCAAATGTGTGAATATAACTGCTATTCATTTCACCTCTATTGCAGAGAATCCTTCCTTAGAGCAAGCAATTGGACTAGATGAACACTGAGGTGCTCTACAATTCTATAATTCCATGTTGCTATATTCCCAAACCCATGTTTGTTTGTTCATATGAATACACAAACGCAGATGTAGCTACATGCCAATTCTGTGGCATTTGCTCCACAAAAACCTGGAGCAAAATTGCCCATGTTTATGGCTCCCATTTAGCCAAGTGTGAGAACCATACACATGGCATGGCGGACTCTTGCTCTGTGCCTGCAGCAGCCTTAGCCAGGGACAGATTGGGGTTGCCATGAGAAAACCTGGAGGGTGCGTCTGCTGCTGTTAATCAGCTGCTCAGCGGCCAGCACACTTTGGTCCATTGCGAGAAGGAATACCCTCCCAGTCTGGTCACTCCAACAGTGCCAACTTCAGACCCAGTTCCAGATTCTTCCTAGCTGGGGTTGGACCAGTTGCTGCTTCAGGCAGACTGGACATACAGCCTCACATTTGGGCACTTGTGTGGAATCCTAGTTATTGGATTTAAATGAGTGCCACTTCTCACTTTTGCTACAAACAGGAATAAGATGTGAAAGTTCCCATATCTTAACAATTGTTCACCACTGAGAGCCCCCTGCATTGGTACAAACATCATTGTCATAATCAGTTTCTGCTAGGGCGGAACTGGATTGCCCTTCTCATATCTGTAGAGATGGCATGGATTTTCAGCATTTCATGCAGAAATTTAACACATTTTTGTTTTCATACTGAATCTCCACATATCCATTATTTAGGTTATTATGGTTTTGTAACTCCACTTATTTTGTTTCAGTTATTTTGGGTCAGTAATTTAATTAATTTTGGCTATAGAGTTTGCAGCTGAAATCCCAACATAAACAAATCAGAATAACCAAACTGGTCTCTTACGGAACAGGAACTGGATCAGGGCTGATCCCCATTTCCTCAGACAGATTGGTCAGATATGGTTCCATACTTAGTTAATCTGTTCCATTCTTAGCTTGTACCAAAGTTGCATGATGGAGAATAATATATAAAGCAATAGACTGCACGGTGGAACTGATGCATAGGTAAGACACAATTTGGTATTAGTTCATGTTTTCTAATCACACTTTAAAATATTCTTTTTCCTCAAGGAAACCCATTCAAATTGGGTGACCATCTGGCGGCTGGCGGGCATACAATTCACTGCATTGTGTGTAAACACTGCCCACAGTGGGATAATGAACTCATGGAGTCTCGCCTCACCTGCAGTGTGCAGCTAAGCTCAAGTTAATTGAGGAAGGTTTCAATGAGGCTTCCTTTCATGATTTGGGTCTCTCTAGAGCTAAATGTCAAAGTTAAACTCAGGAATCGTGAACACTTGCAAGTTGCAGATGAAAAGAGAAGAAGATATTAGCAGACCCGAGAAAAACAAATCCACAAGGTTTTGCAGTTGAAGGTGTCCCAGCATGTCTCCTTTGTTCTTCCACATGCACATTATTGCATGGCAGAACATACATGTGGCATATCAGTCTGCCCCTTAGAGAGTATGGGAACTGTGTTGGTCCAAAATGTGAGACATGGAAACTAACTAGGTCAGATGATATCTTTTACTGAAACAACTTCTTCTGGTCAGAGTCTGCAAGTAGAGCTGGGACAGATAATTGTACCAAATACAATAGGTCCCACTTTTACTCCCGCTTTGTTAGATATGGATTGTTCATTTCGGTATTTCGGTGACTTTACTTTGGCACTATTGTGGATGCACAATAGCTGAAACAAAGTCACCAAAATACCCAAATGACTTCCCCGAAACAGCTGAAATCAGGGCCGGCCCCAGGCATGTGTAACATGCACAGTCGCACATGGCCCCACACCAGCCTGGGGGTGGCAGGCCCGGCCTCAGCCTGGATTCTCCCCCCGGCCCCATGAGCAAGTGTGTGGGAACCTATGGGGTAAGTGGTGGGACTGATAAGGTGTGTATGCAGGTATGAGGGCAAATTATTTAAATTATGCAAATTAGGCCCTGCACCAAGACTTTGCACATGTCCCCGCATGATCCTGGAAATCCTGGGGCTGGTCATGGCTGAAATAATTGAAGCAACTGAAACTTAATACCCAAATAAATGGAAATGTGACAATCCATATTGGATGTGGATATTGTTTGGATAATTCAGAAGCCTACCCAAAAATATAAATCATATTAACAAATATCAAATCTCAGGAACCCATGTTTACTACGCTTTCCCCATTGCAGAAAACCCAGTGAACACAGGTCGCTAATCAAATCCACTATTTGTTTTCAGTTCCATTTGCAAGCGTTTGGGATACGCAGGGTCCTTCCTCAGGCATCCGAAAGTGAAACCCTTATCTTGAAAGGAAATATGTACAAGACCTTTAAAAGGCAGACCTCGGAACTAAAATTCAGAGCTCTACCAGACGCCAAAAACAATGAACTAAAGAAAGACTTGGGCTTCATAAGTCAGTATAGTAATGTTAAGCAACAAACAGCCTGTACCTGCCATTTTTCCTTCACTGCATTTAAATGATTTGAACTGCTAATACCCTTTTCCTGAACAGACCTATTTCAAGCCATTGCTATCATATACCATGTAGCCTATGGGTGCAGCCAGATGAGCTGTGCTGATCCGAGTTCGTAGTGAGGAATTACCACTGCCACACTGTTGGGCCAGAGCAGGGAGCCAGGCAGATGGTTGCGGGGAAGCTGGGTGGGCCGCCTGCTGCCGGAACTGCCAACACAGCTGGGGCAGGCTGTGGTGCCAGCCACATGAGCAGGTGCTTGGCCCTGCCTTGGCTCCCTCTGCCAGCCAAATCGAGACCCTGCCTGCAGCTGAGACATGGCAGCATGAAACAGTCAACAGCATCTGCTGCTCGAGGCCCCACAGAGGTGCTCCTCACATCAAAATTCATGCCCGCCTTGGGCAGCCATACCCCATGTTGGGTAAGGCTGTTCCGCAAGGACATGATACATAGCAGCTAGCTGCTCCTCCACCCTGGGGTGGGGTGGGGAACATCTGGCAGGCACGGGCCACACAATGCACTGCATCGCATCACGTGGTCTGGCGGCTCAGAGTGGGGTAAGGCTATCCAAGGCATGGTAGACTTCCCACTCTGTCTTGTGTGGCTTCACCCTATGTTTTTCAGTTTATAGTTCTGACTTTCAGATACCTGAGGAAGGATGCTATTAGTCTGATAGCTAGGGGTGTGCATTTCACTTTTGTTATTATAATAATGAAAACGAAAGAAGCCTCTTTCATTTCTGTTATTAAATAATGAAAACGAAAAAACAATAAAAAAACGAAAGGATTTTGTTTCGTTATTATGAGTTAACAGGAAAAAACAGAAGAACACATTGTCAGCTGTAGTTGTTTTTTTATTTTTAATTGGATTTGAATGACAATTGGAAGTCTTGTACCCTCAACAGAGGGCATTATGTGAGACACATTTCCGAATGATTAGATAAAGAGATACAATTTTATAAGCAGTTGAAATTTGTTATTTTACAAAACTCTGTACACATTCCTAACTATAATGTCTTTGCCTCCAATCCAATTTGGATGAAACGTGGCAGGGGTA
The DNA here is from genome assembly GCA_003113815.1 of Sphenodon punctatus. Lineage (NCBI taxonomy): Eukaryota > Metazoa > Chordata > Lepidosauria > Sphenodontia > Sphenodontidae > Sphenodon > Sphenodon punctatus. The sequence continues at coordinate 1,994,547 of QEPC01008520.1, read as the reverse complement.
TACCCCTCACTAAGGTTACTATCTGCCAAATTTCACAAGGATTGGATAAAGGGTCTTGAAGTTATAAGCAATGTACTTGTAAATGCATTTCTGACTGTAACAGGGTTTTCTGTCCACGCAGTTTACATGAACTTTGGCAGGATTGCATCCCAGACCTTCAGGATCATCTCTGCCAAATTATAGATATAATTGATACAAGCTCCAAATTTTATAAACAATTGAAATTTCCCTCTTGAAGACTTTTGTTATTCAGGTAAATAGCTCATACAGTGCCATTCAAAGACAGGCATGGCATGACAGAGGGGCTGGGGTAGTCACAGCACAAATGATATATGGGTGACATTTCTGCTGGCCAGTTGGCATCACAAACACATCTTGTACCACAGTGACAAACATAAGAGAATCCCTGGCATAGGCTCATACTCTCCACATGTTGTACAGGCATATAATCTTACTGATATTTGGCAGAGATGCTCCTAAAAATCTGAGGTAGAACCCTACCAAATGTTATGTAAACTGGCTACAATACAACGACATTACTGCCAAAAATGCATTTAAAAGTAAATTGCTTATAACATTGAGATCCGTTATCCAATTCTTCTGAAATCTGGCTACGATAGTACCCTTGGGGAGGGGTATAATCTTGCCAAGTTCTATCCAAATCAGATGGGAGACAAAGCCATTACAGGCAGGAATGTGTATTCAGAATTTCGTAAAATAACATTTTAACTGCTTATAAAATTGGATCCCTTTATCCAATATCTGGCATACATAATGTCCTCTATTGGGGTTACAAGCCTGCCAAGTTTCATCCAAATTGGATGAAAAATAAAAAAAGTTACTGCCGAAAATGTGTTTTCACTGAAACCAATGGAAATCAAAAACAAAAAAACAAAACGAAATAAAGATGAAAGAAATATAACAACAAATGACATTTTAATAATGTAAACAAAATGAATAACAAAAACGAAAGCGTTACTGTGCACATCCCTACTGATAGCTTGCATATTCTCACCCGTTTCAATGATGTTGCCTCCACCATAAACAACTTGTGCATTCACCATTCAAGTTTGTACACAAAATGAAAAGAATAATTTTAAAAAGGATAGGAAATTACTGTCCAACTCTGCTCAATGGCAAAAAAGAGAATAATTCAATCAATTTCTTCTTATTTTTCTGTTGTATTTTAGGCAAATGTTTAAGAATGACATTATTTGTCCTCGCTCTGCCTTAGATAGCACAACGAATGTATCAAGTGTGGGTAGCAGTTTCTTTGCAGCCAAATTATCAATAGCAAAACACAAGTGATCATCCTACTGTCAAAGTTCATGAGAAAAGGCCCAGAATGGCATATCTCCTCCAGCAAATATCTAGGACCATATTGAGCTTTTACTCTTCTTACATTAACTATGCTTACATGAGGGAACCCCTACTCTAGATCACTCATCTGCTTATTGGAAATTTACATAACACACAGTATAGTCACAATATATGTTGTTATAGCGGATTACCCAAAGATGGCAGCACTCCACCCCTTTATTTAATTTGTTCACCAGTCACTTCTCGTACAATGATGTGCTGTGTCATTTCATTTCAAGCATTCAGTTTTCCTGACACACAACTATCTCTAAACTCAAGGGACTAAACCCCTCATTGAGACACTGAGAACTCTGGAGCAAGACATGACCTATTGCTTAAGGTTAATGCCTTTGTAGTCACTCATAATGCCATCAGTGTGACAAACATTTCGAGTGTTTTGCAAGGGATCTTCCAGCTGGACGTATGCTGGCTCTTTAGGCAACTCAGAAAGGTGAGTTCTTTTTTATAAATAAAGAAATGGACAGCCAGACCATGTAAATAATTAAAGTATTGCTATTTCTGACTCTAAACACAACTGAACGCTATGGCCACGATCCTCAAACCAATCACTCGTGATTAGTTCCACTGAACTCTGCACAGTGTTGACTGTGGTCTATATCTGTAGTCTTAACATAAAGCAGAAAATGAGGACTTCTCCTGAGAAGTATCTCAACTCAGCTTCTCATTGGGGTTTTTTAAAGCTTTTTGTGAATTCTTTCATGAATGGCAAAGAGGCAATTTTGCGTGCAAAATGGTACAATTTTGTCCACATTTTTCCCAATCAAAAATGAATGTGTGCAACTATCTGCATTCATGTTTGAAAAGGCGATCACTGAATTGGCTGCTAGCATTCTTAGTTTATGTGCAGTTATCAAATCTTCAGGAAATATTCAACAAACTATAAACTACAATATTTATTCAATACACAGGCATTGTTGGAATGAAGTGAGAGTGGGGGAGGAATACCAGGAGTCTGCTTGATTTACTGACAATAAAAATGAACTTTACCTACAGCTTTCTTCTCACAGTATAGACATAATTCAGGGAAAGGAGTTTTTCATTAACTTAATTTTCCCAACCAATCTGTAGCCTCTTTCTGTGATTTCCCCCAAGAACTACACATTTGGAAACTGTGATTAGAAACTTTTGAGGCATATAAATTCCACTTGCCCTCAAGAGTATATTTCTGCCTTGCAGAATGAATTCCATTGCATAACAATAAGTTCCTGTGTTAAAGAAAAAGGCACCCCTTTCTTGCAGGAGAATCACTGCTATTAAAGATCTTCAAAAGGTTATTTTTTGTCTAGCAGCACCTATCCTTAGTATAAGGAAAACCACAAACACCATGGGATCATTACTTGCCTTCAAGGGAACTGCAAAAAAATGTCAAGGTGATGACTCAGTCATTGATACAGATTGGCAAGTTCCACATATGTAAAATGAGTATTTAAAAAATGGAGGCTATTAGAAATATGATAGAAGTATTGGACCGCAGCTGGAGACGCGTTACATTTTCTCTTCCATAAAAGCTACAGATCACGACAGCCAACGTTTTTCCTCTAATGTATTTCAAGAGAGTTTCTCAATACATTCATCATGCATTGTTACCTTTTTACAACAAAGTCAGAGACTAGCCTTTCCTCACACCTTTTGCCAGGTCCTAAATGAGACAGATGCTAATAGGGTCATTTGGATTATTTCAGGTTTTAAACTTTTCACCTCTGTGAAGTAGTAAATGGACCTCAGGTTCTAGGGTTAAATGATGAGAGGATAGTTCCTGGTTGTTAATGAATCCACAGGAACCAGCTTGTTCCTCACCTATTTTCAAGAACTGTTTCCTGCCGAATATTCCAGGCATGGAGTGCTACATCCAACCTGGCTTTAGAGCCTGGGTCATCCTACCTTCTGGAACAAAGGTGCTATAATGTGGTAAAAAGAAACGGAGCCCTTTATAAAGTGCACAGATGTGAATAAAATATTTTAATTTGTTCAAACACCACTGCTTGGTTCAAAGCCATTCACGGCAAAGGAAATGAGACTGTTGAGGATCTGATTATGGGCCTGATTCTATAAGGTACCAGCCAAAGGTGGATGCTGATTTCTCTGGACTCTTAGTGATTTCAATAACAGTGTGTGCTCTGAGTACTACACAGGACTGGGTTCTTAGTGAATATGTAGGTTTGGCACTGACCATAATAGGGCTTATTAATTTCTGCTGCCTGGAGATTTATGAAAGGTGTCACCAGGCAGGCTGGGTAATTCAAAAATGTATTGAGTTATTTGCTCTCCTATACCCACCCTCACCTTTGTGCTGATCACAGGTAGATTGGATTAGTCATTACCCAGCTTTCCCTGGAGTACTTCATTTACCAACATGACTGTAATTAACCTTTCTGCTAGCACATGATTGTTTCCATGGGAACTCACTGTGGGCATAAAGACAGAGACAGTTGAGTCACTCTGTCCTGTGAAGGGGGGTGGGAGGAGGCGGCAGCGGGGAAGAAGGGCAATGCCCAAGGCAATCACATAGTCATAACAGGGTGTCAAAGCCACAGTCACTTCAGGGGAAGGTAAGTTAATAATTCTAGAGAAAAGCCCTGGCCGATCTAGAAAAATGAAGGCCAATGGAAGAGTCCATAGCCCCAGGAAGTCATGGCATGTCATCCTAACTCAAATCATGCTTTCCTTCCATTTGCTAAATTAATTGTAAGCAACCGCTCAAAACAAGAAAGTAAAAAGGAGGAAGGAGAAAGGATGCATGTCTTCATGTCTTAAAACTTGATAGTGATCAATTTTAACAACTCATTTTCAAATTAAATATTTGGACCATTATCTTAACCTCTCATAGTACAAACAGAAACAGGTTCTATAGCAACCTTTATTTTTAGAATGCAAGCAGTGGGGCTACGTAAATCAGAAAATACAACAGAAACAAGGCGGCTAAAAGAGAACTTTGCAAATTCAGTGAGTTTTTTACATTCCAAAATTTACATTAAAAAATCTGTTTCCTTAACTCTCCACAAAGATTTAATATGAGGATAATGTAGCCAGATCTTCTGTTTATTAAGGATACATGATCCTCATTAAGAATATTACAGAGAATATTACAAAATGTTTGTGTGCATTTGCAGGAATCATTTCATCGCAATTTGACACGTTTCAGATCAATGAACAAAGTATATATATGAATTCATCTTGATTTCGTGGAGCTTTTTTTGTCATTAATGAATATGTTTGCTTACTCACTAGATCATAACATTTAGTGACTTATTATAATAGGACTCCAGGATGTTAGCTTGAGTTAGTGAGAGCCTACTCTATACTTAATTGGAAAAGAAGGTCAGAAACAAACATTCATTAGCAACAAAAATTAAACTCTTTTCACGACACACTTGATAGAAATGTAAATTTACTTTTCATGTGATCATCCTCATTCTATCAAGGTCCTGCAAGTTGATTAGAGATGCTTGGACAGTATTGAGTTATTTTAAGTTCCCAATGGCTTCAAAGAGCTGGGGACATGTGGGTGCTCAGTACCTTCCAGGAGATGAGCAACACCTTTCAGAGTCAGGCCCCAATGAAGAAGAGATTTCCACCAGTATTCCCAACTTCTTTGCATAGTGCTAATTAATTATGGGGGCTGTGCCTCTTCCCCTGGAACCTGAGCTCAATGGAGTCAATGGAAAGACTCTCACTGATTGCATAGGGATTCTGGATCCAAGTAAGCGTAGTCTGCTTAACCGCCTGGGCCCTTACACTGAGGGGGAACCAAAAGACCTTTCAACACATGGAGACCATGAATAAACTTGGAAATGGAAACAGGACTGTGAGAAGCACTGACACAAAATGCAGACCCACAGAGTCCCAAGAATGGTGAATCCTGCCCGGTGGGGATTCAGGATGGCCTCCCTAACAAATGGGCCCCATGAGTAAACTGGAAAAAACAACATAGGGTATTTTAAAACAAGACACATCCATGCATGGCCCCCCACCATCCACGCATCCAACCGCTCGTTTCAAGTTGGTGTGTGGGGAGGCGTGCTCCCATGACCCACGCACCAGCTACTCATGGCCACGCATGGAGCGCTTTTGAAAAATCTGGAGTGCTCGTGGAGCCGCTCGTTTGAAGCACTCCTCACACTGCTGCTGCCCCATGCCCCAACCACGGACCTCGCCCCTCAAGCCTTGCTCATTTAAAAACACCCAGATACACACCTTAAGGGAGTCTTAAAGGAAGGATGGGATGAAAATGTGAATATTCAATTCAATTCAATTTATTATAATAAAACCGGGCATAGCCAAAAGACCATAACCCATGAGAGCTAACAATATACCACAATATACAAATCATAAAAAATTGCAACCTAAGTTTACAGTTTGTTTCTACAAAATTAATTCAAAATTTTAGTATCTTAAGGTCTTAATGTCAGCAATAGTCTAGAACCACATAAATTAAAATTCAAAAAATGTTCTCTGATTATAAAAGCCTTCTGTAGAAATTTTGCCACTACCAGGGTAATATCACAAAACTGCTCTATTAATAAAATTTTTGTCAGTTCTGAATGTGTTCTGTCCGAATAGTTGACTAAGATCGGATCCAAATATTGGACTCTAATTTTATAATATAACCGACATACAACCAACATATGGGTAACTGCTTTGACCTGTTCTTGGTCAAAAGGGCAAAGCCAATCTTCAAAGGGCACCAGTGCCCATCGTCCTTCTCTAACCTTTGTGGGGAGAGTGTTTAACCGGGCCAGCAAGAACTTTTTAGTTAGGCCTGGAAATAAATTATCCTGCCAGTATCTGGTGGGGTACCAGATCATAGGAATTAAATCAAAATACCACCCCAATGAGGGGGAAGTCTTGATTGCCACACAGTCCTCTTGATGAGCGATGTCTTCTATTCATTTGTATATTTCTAATTTTGCCGCTGATAATTCTCGGCCCTGAAAGTATAATAGTGAAAAACCCAGTTTTGCTATCCAGTTATTCATGATATTAAACCATGAAGATCTAAATGTATCTTTTGCAAGAAAAGGGAATAATCCCAACTGAGGGGATGAAATAATACACAGCCAAAGGAACAAGGCGTACTGTAGAGCTCGCTTATTCCAGCTTAATTGCCCTAGCTCCAATCTTATGGCTGTGGAAGCTATACCCATAGGTAGTTGGAGACATTTTAAAAAAACAACTGATTGAACTCTGTCAAGATTATAAGGGTGTCTGACCGCCCAAATTGATGCACCATATAGCAATTGGGCGTCTACCTTAGCGTTGAAGACCCTTAGGGCCATTATTTCCCTCTTTCATTTCTTCTTGCCAAAGTAGCTCAAAATAGCAGAACCCATGCCAGAGGCACAGTTTAGAGCAGATTTGGCTTGTGCATCCCAACTGCCTGATTTGCTAACAGTAATACTGAAATAATTATATCTATCAACCTGGTCAATAACTTCTGAACCTGTTTTCCATATATGTCTCTTCCTTTCATTCCCCAAAATCATTATTTTTGTTTTAGCATAATTTAATTGGAGCTTAGTGGTAGAGCAATATTCTATTAGTTCTCTTAACTGTCTATTCATCCCTACTCTTGACTGGGATAGAATAACAGCATCGTCTGCGTAAAGAAATACCCCGACTGGGTGTTCTGCCAATCTTGGAGGATGGAATTTTGAAGCTGAAACACGTGGTATTAAATCGTTAAGAAGAAAATTAAATAAACCTGGGGCCAATATGCATCCCTGCCTCACGCCAATGCGGGAGGGGATTTCTTTTGTTAGCTGTCCATTGCTTTTTATTTTAACTTTCAGGACATTATCAGACAATAAGGTCACCATAAGAAACAACAATCTGCAGTCACTTGAGCTCAACTTCTCCCACAAATACGTTCTGTCAATTGAATCAAATGCTGCCTTCAGGTCAATAAAGGCAGCATACAGTCTCTCTTTTTGAGTCACATATTTTTTGGCTAAATGTGTAAGGGTCATAATATGGTCTATTCTACCGCCCCTTCTGAAAACTAGTCTTGCCTGTTCTGGGAAAATAATGTTTTCCATTTGTAACCAGTTTGTGAATACTTTTGCCAGAAGTTTGGCGAAAAGTTTCCCTATAATGCTTAAAAGGCTAATAGGGCGAAAATTTGCTGGGTCTTCTCTCATGCCCTTTTTATAGATAGGTATGACCACAGCCACCCGCCAATCAGAAGGGATTCTGCCAGACATGTTTACCCAGGTAAACAATGGGTGAGAAAAGGTACCCACTAATCTTTGTGCCCCTTCAAAAATTCTTCCGGGATCAAATCATACCCTGGAGCCTCGCGTACCTTTAGCTCATCAATCAAATCGCCCACTAACAGTGCTACCACTGGTGGCCAAACTGGAGTTTCCAAAATTTTTAAGGAGTGGAGTAGTCCATGGAATTGGAAAATTTGGAATTGAAATATTTCTCCCACCTATCACTAGGGATCACTTCTGACTGACCCAGATTATTTTGTTTTAATCCTCCATTTATGATTTTCCAGAAGACACCGGAGTCATTTGCCAATGCAGACGAAAGTAATTTCTCCTCTTGAATAATATCAAAATTACGCTTTTTCAGTTTAATCAAATTTTTATATTTCCTTTTTAATATAGGGAATTCCAATACAAATTCTGGCCACCTCCCTCTCCTGTATTTTTTATAGCGTCTATTTAATTCCTGTTTCACGTGTCGACATTCCAAATCAAACCAACTACAATTAATTAAGGTTGTTGGAACGGCACTGGGTTTAGGTTGGCTAACAAAATAGCTTTCAATTACCAATTCATACCACTGTAAAATTTGTTTGTCCAGATCTGGTGTGGAAAGCCGCTCCTTTATTGCTAGGCAGAGTGGAATCTGACATGCTGTTTCAGTATTCTTTGCCAATATGTTATTCCATGGGCGCCTGGCATAATAATCAAATTGGGAATCAGACATGGTCAACACAGAGTTCTCCATAGTTGGTCCCCCCAACGAGTGGTCAAGATTGGCAGTTAGTGGTAAATGGTCACTTAACTGACAATCGCCAACCTGAAATGTTTCTGCCAAAAAGAACAAATCATTCATCACCATAATATAATCCACAAGACTGACTCCTAAATGGGACACAAAAGTAAATTCCCCATCAGGATCATGAGATGAAGAACCATTTAGGGGGAATAAATCAAATTTGAGCAAAAGCTCCGCTAAAGCCAAGCCAGAGCTATTTATCATTGAGTCTTTATAGTTTCATTGTCTCTGGAGAAAATGTGAATAAATAAAACAAAAATATGGTTCTGCATTGTAAGGAGCCCTGGTCCCTACAGGGGATGTTATGTTTAACTGAATATCAAAAATTAATTACAATCCCATATTTCCAATGGTCACGTCAGTGTGTGTCTGTCAAACATTCCTGTTTACCATATGAGCAGCTTCATAGGCCCTAGCTTCCGTGAATCTGGCACTGCTGGCTAGTTGTTGGCCTGGAAGCTGGATCTGGTCTTATGGCTTTGGCAGATCTGTGCTAGCTAACCTCTAAGCAACAGCCACCCCAAAAATTCAATTGGCCTGAGTGCTCGAGTGATATTCATTCGGCCTATTGTCAGGAGTGCACGTGACACATGGGGTGATCGAGGGTTGGGGTCCCCGAGACAGCCCCCGCACCCCCCGGGCCAACGTAGTGGCCCGCAGGGACAATGAAGCCCCTTGGGTTCCCCTCCAGTCGCGGTACGTGAGCCTTACCCGGACACTGCCGCGCTGGAGGGAAACCAGCAAGCAGGGGATTCCCCGGTGCCGCCAGAGGTCGCCTCACGCTCCCCGCATCGAGTGACGGCGGGGCCGGGAGTTGTAGCCACGCCCCCAGGAACAAGGGATCAGGAGGGGTGGGTCCCGGCCCTGCAAGGAACGCCACAACCGCCATTAGGGATAGCGAGGGAACACCAGGCAGAGGCCACGCCCCCGCCAGGGAAGCAACGTGTAGCACTTCCCCCGCCCCCGCAGCGCCGCTCAGAGCGGCTGCGGGTGCGTACAAGGGCGGGGCTTGGGCTATAAGAACCAGCGCCGCCTTGGGAACGGCGCTGGTGATTGACTGAAACCGGCCCTTTGTGTGGAGTACGAGTGAAATTGACTGCGTGCCTGACTTGCCCGTGTGTGTGGACCTTCGTTGTGAACCTACCATTCCCAGAACGTGTGACTGTGAGCGTGGATTGCGTGAGAGCGTGAGTGCCCTGCCCCTTCCTTGTATTGGTGTCCTAAGGCTTCGGAGGTGAGTGCCCGCTTCCCCTCTCCTTTTCCCCTTCCTGGGCCCCGCACCCCCAGGGGTGGATTCCCCACGCCCCAAGCCCCGTGGGTGTGCTGAGTGTGCGAGCGCGTGTGGGGCAGCCTTGGGTTCGAGGTCAGCAGCGCCCTATGATGATAGGGGCTCTTTCTCTTTAATTAGAGGTGAGAGCCCAAACACTATCCTGACGGGCATTCGTCTCCGGTCGCTCCTTGCTTTGACCTCGATCCCCAGTGGCAGGGTGAACGTGTGTGCCCCTTGTCCCCCTACCCCGGTAACACCTATGTTGTAAAGTACCAGGTTGGAATTCAGGCGCTCCTGAGTTCTAATTTATTTGCTAGCATATAATTTTAAAACATCAGAACCTGGGGATAAATTTGTACTTGAACAGAGTAGATCAGTTGGAAGGAATGTAAACTAAAATACAAACTTGGGGTTTCCCAATAGCAGAATGATTATGCAGTGCTTGCAAGAAATGAGTCGACAATAATAAAACCTAGTCACTACATCCTTCCACGTGCATCCCATCTAGTTTATGGCTACTTCGTTAAGATTGTTGTCTTTTAAGGGCAGTTGCTCCTTGGGGATTCAGGATGGGAATTTGTCTGCTTGGTGTATTGTACAGTGCAGAGAATCTAGAAGATGCTAAACAATTATTACATAGAAGATATCGGAATTGTCCTGCTGATCTAACTACAAGGCAGTCTGCAAAACAGGTTTACTTCCATTTTTTTGTTGTTTGTCTGTTCATACTCTGCCTTAAGGCTTGGGCAGAAATGCCAAGGATAATTGTCAGAGTTGGGGAAAATGTGAAGAAAAGAAAAGAAAAGAAAAAAAAAGCCCAACCACCATCTGCTAACTGAAAAAGAAAATAAATTCACTTAGATTTTTAGCTACCAGTACAATTGCTTATTACTGACTTACATTTTCGAAGGTAATTAACAAGTAATACTGAAAATCACTTTGTAAATTTTAAGATTGATGCCACCTGTTAAGTGTGTTCTTTTCTCCTACAGATGCTTGAATACAATTTGTCAGGAATATGGATCAAATCTGCAACCAGAGTCAGAAATGGTAGAATAGGATCATTTCAGTCACTGTAAAGATTTGGTCCAGGATGTGGGCAGACTTCACGGCCAGGTTCAGGGCTCAGAATCTGACAAAAGCAGAACAGACCATGAATAAAGTTGAAATGAAAGTCAAGGTGCTGTGGAGCAAGACACCACTCCAGAATCAAGTCCGAGTTTCCAAATAGTCATTGTCTATTGGACAAACCATAGTCAAAGGCCAAGAGCCATGCCAGAAGATCAAGAGCTAGTAGAGCAGTATATGCCAAGCCAAGGGAATAAGCTGGAGTCTAGATCAGGAGGTGGCAAACGAGTTGATAGCTAAGAGGTCTGCTCTGAGCCAAGGCAACAGGAAAAAGACAGGTGTCTGGAGCAGTAAATGAGGAATAGAAAGAAAGCACACAAGGTCCACGCACAACAGTTCAGCCAGGTAGCCATCATGTTGTCCAGATGCTTCACAATTCATTAGAGTTGAAACAAATATCTAATTTATTACCCACGGACGATACCCACAATTTTGGGTGCCATGCGGGGTAGCCTCCAGTGCTACCCAAGTGCTGATCAGATACCCAGTTACCCAAGAAAATCAAGAATTATTGTTGCTGATTTACCACTCAGTAAATCAATAAATTGGTATTGGAAAATAGCAAATATCAGGACAGTAATTTGAAAAATCAGGATGGAAACTCGAAACATTGATAGTGGAAGTCTGTATTTTAGGACCAGAAATTGGTAAATTGGGACACTGGGGGTGATTTCAGAAGTGACACGTTCCAGTTCACCACAGTGAATCCCACCCTGGTGTGAACGGATTCACTGCAGGCTGTGGTGACACGTGCAGCCCCAACAGAAGTGACAGGATCATGACCACCGCCCGGGGGCAATCAGAGAGAACATGGGCCGGGGGAACACAACAGACATGCAGTGGAGATGTGGACCGCGGTTCAAGTCCCAGAATGCACCGCGGCTGGGGTCAAGTCCTTCCACCGCGGCTGTGGGTTTGCGTTCAGAAGTTACTTTTCATTCACCCCTGCCGTGGTGACCATTCACCACACTTCTGGACCTCCTCCCGCCCTGACCTCACGAAGCGTGGTTAGCGTCACCCCGGGCCGCGTTTGACTGTGGTGAACATCTGGATGCGAGCAAACAGACATGCATGGCACTTTCACCACCCCCGCGTTTGACTGAGGTTGACTGTGGTGGACATTCACCATGTCACTTCTGAAATCACCCAAAGTAAGCTGTTGGGCAGTAATTGGGTACCAATTAGTGGCCCAAGGTGGTGGGTCAAGTGCAACACCAAAAATTGGATTGGTGTTTTATCCAGTTTTGTGGGTACTTCTTTCAGCTCTACCCTTTACACTTTTTGACAGGGCTTGGGCTTGCCGGGCAGAACTGCAGGCTAATATCTACCAGAGATCTGGGGCTGATAGGATGCTGTGGGCTGCACAGAACTGAGGCTATGGGCTTGGACGTGTGGAGGACACACAAGTGGCTACGTGGTGAAGGCACATATCCACGATCCAGTGAGTCCTGGTTTCCAGTACCAAGGGATCTCACAACTGTATGTGATAATTAGCTATGAAAATACATTACAGTCACCTACATCCCCAGTTTGGATGGCAGGTGTGGTGCTTTCCCACAGTATGGCTTCAAGAGGTTTACTCCCTGCTCATGATCAAACTACAGTGGCTATAAAAAAAGCTTCCAATTTATATCACTATATTCCATGAAGATTTTTTTTGCTTTCTTCTTCTTTTGATTTTTTTTTTTAACAAAGACTGTGTGATCTGGCTGTTAGAGTAGTGATGAGAAACCAGGGGATAATTAGGCACTGAACCATGTGAGACCCTAGGCGAATCTTCTTCCTCGACTTTCATTCAATTGAACTGAAAACAACGAGTAAAATTAGAGGGGACATCTATGCTGAGCTTTTGCCCCATCAAAATCCCATGGATGGGAGAACTCCCAAGTGCCTGACTACATTTCCACAATTTTAATTTTTGAACATGCACTATTCAAAACTATCAAAAGATGTGTGTGTACTTTTTTGCATGAAGAAGGGAGTGCCATCTTTTTCTTTAGTTACTCAGTGGAATTCCGGGACGGGATCTTTGAATTACTGTACACATTTCAATTTGTGAAGACAGTCAGTCACAGTAGAAGTGAAAAGCAAGGATTAGTTTGATAGCCATGCCCCTTTCACCTGTAATATTGACATGACAAATTCATAAAGAGACTTAGAAAGGTTTCCTCGAAGAAAGGTTGGCCAGGCGTTTGGCAGGCTGGGCTAGTAATGGGAATAGAGGGAGGGTTGGAAGGTAAGAGGGTTTAGGAGTCTTGTTTTATATGTTTATTGATATATGTTTAGATATTTTTTATATCTTTATAAGCCAAATAGGAATGATCATCAGGCAGTGATGAAGTTGCTGGAAGGCCGGGATGAAATCATTACAAGGAACCGTAGCCTATTTCCTTTTCAAGGTTTTAGCAATGCGAAAGGATAGGAAAGCCCTTGCATCCAGCGAAGGTGGGAGGGGGGTCCCAGGACATGATCCTTGATCTCTGCTATTGGATGTCTGCTGGGTATTATTGGTTGTTCATTTGCGGTATGTGATTGTATGCTTTTTTTTTTTAATGTTAGTGTGATGGCTAGTCTACACACTTAAATAAATATTATTACATATAAGCCATCTTGAGCCTTTGTGGGAAGGGTGGGATAAAACACTGAATAAACAAACAAATAATAACTGAAAAGCTTCTGAAAAGTAGTCAGTCTAATGAAGTGTTTCAAGAATGGAGTTAAGCTCAGCAACAGAAATGTCTTTGAATATCTGAATGAACATTTATTTATTGATTAGTAGACAGGCCTTATCAAAATCCTCCAATAAATACATAACACCTAACCTAACATAAAACACTTAACATAAAATAAGATTAATAAATATAATAAACTGCATAATAAAAACAACAATGTCTACAATATCCACAGCAATTAAAGCTGAGGAATAATAGATTAAAATAATATGCAATCAACGCCAGCATGGATCTTCCTGACCATTCCTAACAAATCTATAAGCTATTCGTAGTTCAAAAATTCACCCTCTCAATTCATGAGAGTTACATATTTAGCCCTTATCTTTGCTGCCACCACAGCAAATGTTGCCACCGCACAAGTTGTCCAATGTTTACCATCATTAAGCAGGAAGATTAAAAGGCGAGTCCTTGGCAAATAGGTCTGCACATTCCGAGTTTTAAATAGTTTCTCACGCACCTGACTGTAGAGTGGGCTCTCCAAGTAGTGTACTAGATTTTCAACTTGCTTCCCCCCACACATATGCAGACTTGATCTACATACTTTACCCCTTTGTACCTCCCCATGGTAACAGCTGTTTCCATTAGCTGGAGACAGAGCAGGGTAAACACCTTATGATGAGAGGGGTGCATCCTTGAAAATAATTAGTAGGGTCCAATCGTTCCTGGCACCTAGTACTTATACCAGAGTGAGGTGTTGACTGTTAGTACCTGAGACCTTAACATTTGCCTATCAGCATTACTAATCCTTTGTTTTAACTTTCTCCTAGCTTCTCCAACCTTTACTAATAAAAGTTACTCAACTGAGAAACCCAGCGGCCTGGTGTTATCCACTATCCACAACTGCCCTCCACCAGGGATAATGTAGTCTAGATAGTATACCCCACCGAATGCTCCATCTTTTCAATCAAACATATCTTTGGCAAAGACCAAAGCTATGAACTAGCTTGAGCCAGAAAAATGTCTTTAAAATATGGAACTGTAGTGAAAAAAGATGTAGCAAGGTCTGAGGACTCCAGGGCTGGGGAATTGTGTTCGGTTTGGGGCACCGTGTTTTAAGGACACTGACAAACTGGAGTGGGTTCAGGGAAGAGTGGCAAACATAGTAAAGGGTTTGGAAAGCAAGTCTTATGAGGAAAGGTTAAAGGAACTGGGTACGTTTAGCCTAGTAAAGTGAAGACTAAGGGGAGACATGATAGCCGTCTTCAAATATCTAAAGGGCTGTGACCAAAAAGGTGGCACGGAACTGTCCAGAGGGCAGAGCCAGAGATAAAGGGATCAAGTTACAAGACGTTTGGTTAAATATCAGAAAAAACCTTCCAAGCAGTAAGAGCTGTGGAGCAATGGAACAAACTGTCCACGGAGACTGTAGGATCTTGGTTGCAGGAGGTTTTCAAAGCAATGATGAACACTGACAGTAATCTATCAGGGATGGTGTCGCTGTAGCCATCCTGCATCCAGGTCGGGGGTTCGACTAACTGACCCTTGTGGCACCTTTCTATTGCAAAGATTCTATGATTCTATTCTACAATCGTATGCTATCATATCAACAAAGATTGATTACTACTACTACTAATTATACCCCACCCTGTCCCAAAAAATGGCTCAGGACAGCTTACAACAATCACAAAACATACAAAACAAAATCCCGCCTCGCCCAACCAACCCATCCCACCCCCTTCCCCTTGTCTGTCTCTCTCCCAGAGGAGCCACGCCCTACAGGCTGAGCCTCACCCTCACAGAGAGGGACAGAGTCTCCTAGCTGACAGCTGGAGAAGACAAACAAGGGATGGCCGCTATACGCCTAACCATTAGTAAAACCCTACAATTGTTGGAAGCTAACGGGATGCTAGGAAATGTTCATACAACCCATGGTGTTCGTTTGAGATGGGATGTCATGAAGGCTAACAGATGCTGGATTCTCACAAAATTCACACGAGAAACAAATTGATTCTCATGTCAGCCCTACCCCAAACTCTATCCCCTGTCATAGACCTTGCCAAATAAATAGGTCTTACACTGCCTCCAGAAAGTACTCAGGCTGCTTTTAAACGAGGAGCGCTGAAGCGCCTCCTCAATGCCACATTAAAGCAAAGCTGCCGGAAGTGACGTTCTCCCCGTTGCCGGTGCCGGCGGCGGCTGGAGACACGGGGCTTTGGAGCGGCGTGTTCTTAAGACTTCAATTATCTGGCTTAAGAACGCGCCGCTCCAAAGCTCCGTGTCTCCAGCCGCCGCCACCGGCGGCAATGGGGAGAACGTCACTTCCGGCGGCTTTGCTTTAATGCAGCGTTGAGGAGGCGCTTCAGCGCTCCTCGTTTAAAAGCAGCCTTAGACTCGAGGCATTTTTAGACAAGCAGGAGAATCTATCGGATTAACAAATCTGCCCTTAGAAAAGTCGCGTGGGGTGTGTTTACATGCATTGGATGTCGCCGGCCACCACTGAAAACAGCAGCATGAGCAGGCACCGCTGTTTCAGTGGTGGCCGGCAATGTTCAGTGTGTGTAAATGCTATCCGTGTGACCTTTTCAAGAGCGGATTTGTCAGTCCGCTAGATTCCCCCGCTTGTCTAAAAATGCCCTCGGGCATGGGAAATATCTAGGGGAACATTTTCTGTCCCGGGAGCCACACCGAAAATTAGTAAGAGCTCCGAAGGCCATATACAGGTTGGGGGTGGAGTGCTTAACAGGTGGATCCAAGAGAAGGACAGCCCAGATCATGGATCTTTGCCGCGGATCTGTCCGCTATCCTAGTGTGCATGCTTGGGGTCAGAGATTGGATCCAGGAGATAGATCCAGGCACTGGAAAGGGGCCACATAAAAACTTGCCGAGGACCGCATTTGGTCCCCGGGCCTGAGGTTTCCCATCCTTGCTCTAGCTGTGGAGTAGCCACCAAAAACTCCTGTACAGAACAGATGCACTGATGGAATCTGCAATAGGGTGCTCCTCCGCTGACCTTACAGATTGCAGTGGAACAGATCTATTTCTCCTAAAAGGGCCCTCCGCACCGCAATAGGGGCGGGGGGAGGTTGCCGCGCCCGCCGCTTACAGCCCTGAAAGGATGAGCGCGGAGGAGCTGCAGGGCTTCGGGAAACCCCGCACTGTTCGGCCTGGGCGCCTGCGATTGGCGGCCCAGGCATCAGGACCCGAGAACGGGCGCCTGATTGGTCGGCGCTGGGGACGCTCCCTCCCCCTCCCTGCTAGAAGGGAGGGGCAGGGAGGACGGCCAGCGCACGCGGTTTTCTCTTCCCCCTCTCATTCGGACCCAGCAGCGGCAGGCAACAGTTGTGCCTGTGAAGAAGGGAAAATTGTTGGAGAAATTTGTGAGAGGGCCCCCTGGGGATGGGGAAACAAAAGAAACGGGCGGCTCAGCCCCCGAAGCAAAAGAAGGGAGGGAAAAGGAAGGCCGTCGAGGTAGCGGACGCGCCTCTGGCCACCGCTGATTGCCCAACTGGTGGGGGGGAATTAAGCCCTAACCCCCCTTCAAGGTTGGAAATGAGGAGCCGCCTCCAGGCCTGTGAGGCCTTGGCAGCTACCTTGAGGGATCAAGGGGTACCTGACCAGGGGGGAACAGCCCCTAGACGGGAGTATGGGCCTGAAGAAATGGGGCGCAGTCCCCCTGGATCTAGGGGAGGGTATGGTAGGAATGAAAGGGGGTGCAGTGCCCCTGTGGAGGTCTGGGCCCCTGCCCAAAATGAAGGGGGAGGGGCGCTACGGCATGGAGGTCGGGCCTTGGCCACCCCCGCCCATTTCAGAAATGAAGAGTGGGCAGAGGCCTACTACCCTCCACCGCGCCAGCCATACCGGGCGGGCTGGATGGACTGCCAAGGGGCACAAAGCAATGCCCCTGGACAGGACCGTAGACACCCCACAGCGGGATACGAAGGCTGGGATTGGAGCGAAGAGGAAAGGGGGCTGCCTTGGGAAGCCCCTGAGGATGCCCCTTTGGCATACCAAGGGGAGAGAGGCCAGCCGAGGGGGAGAAGGAGTACCCCATCTGCGGCACTTGGGGCCCCACCGGAAAGGGCCCCCCAAGCCGAAAGGGGGCAGAATATTGTCCCAACAGGTACACAGGAGATCGAACCATCAGCCCCAGAACAGAATGAGGGGAGCGAGGAAGACGAGCAGGGAGATCGGGCAATGTGGGAGCGAATCCAGGGGCTCGAGAAGGAGCTGGAGGAGATGGCAGCACGCAGGAGGGCACCACTGGAACCACCGAGGACTACGCACGGATGGCCCCGAGGAGGTGAGATGGGCTTTTTACAGGATAGGAGTGTATATGGGGAGGAGGAACAGGAAGGAAGGACTCACTGGCTGGCCAGATTTGATGCACGGCTAAGGGCACAAATAGATAGAGTAGAGAAGGAAAGGTGGGATGGGGTAAACTGAGAAGAAGGGACGCCTAGACAGGCCCAGGCTACCACCCCCTCAACTTTGCGCAATTCACCACAGATGTTGTGGTGGAATGGGACCTGGGTGAAGGTGACACCGATTCCACCTCCCACGGGATACCAAGCAGCGGGTAGTGGTTTCCGCCAGGAGAATACAAATCGGCGGAGACAAGGGTTGGAGCAAGATAGGGTGTCAGAGTCTCCAGGGGCAGCCCCCAGTCTCGTATTTAATCGCCCCCCACCCCCGCTGGGGGGGGGATACTCAGAACTATCGGCCCCTATAGGCGAACACCTACCATACACTACTAGGGAGAAAATATGGAAAGGGGAGTATATTGACATCTTTGCACTCCTATTCAGTGACCCGATAAGTGACCCAGCGGATAAGGAGGATAGTAAAGAAAGAGAGAGATTTCGGAGACCAAAGGCAGACAGGAACTGGGCAAACTGGTCCTCCGCCTTTTCCATATACATAGGGGTGGTACTGGAAGTTTTTCCAGAGCGGGCAGTGGAACTGCTGAAATACGCAGATATAATAAAGAGGGCGTATGGGGTGGGCCCCCAGGGAGCATGGCTAAGGTATGATGAAGCTTTTCGTCATAGAGCTTCTTTCACACCGGGGCTCCGTTGGGATCAGCATGCTCAGGACCTGTGGCTGGACTGTATGGTCGATACGACCAATACACCAAAGACGGATAGCGGACATATACTAATAAAGGGCGGGGTAGCCCCAGCAAATGACCCTAACAGAGGGGACAGTAGGCGCTCAGGTAGCGCCACTTGTTGGGAGTATAACAGAAATGGGCGTTGCACACGGGGCAATTGTAAGTTCCGTCACGCATGCTCAGTATGCGGCGGAACGCACTCAGTTTCCAACTGTTACAGGGGAAAGCCAACAGGAGGTAGGAGGAACCAAACGGGCACAGGACCCGGTCCGAACAGCCAAGGTGGACAGCAAGGACCTGGGAAAGGAAAAGGGCCCAACCCCAATTAATATCCGGCGACTCGAGCAGATCCTAAGGGATCACCCGGATAGGAAGGAGGTTCATTATGTTATTCAGGGTTTCAAGTTAGGTTTTGTTATTCCGGCAACAAAAGTAACACAAGGGCGGACCCCTCCCAACCTTAAGTCAGTGAAGGGCATGGAACATGTGGTAAGAGACAAAATTTTGAAAGAAACAACGGAGGGGAGAATTGCTGGCCCATTTGCTGTTCCCCCCTTTAGGGAGTGGGTGATCTCTCCCCTAGGGATAGTACCAAAAAAGGCCCCGGGAGAATTTCGCTTAATTCATCACCTATCTTACCCGAAGGGACGATCAGTAAATGATGCCATTCCAAGGGAGTTGGCCACGGTACGGTACACTTCTTTCGACCAGGCTATAGAAAGGGTAAGGGCATACGGAAGAGGAGCTCGTTTAGCAAAGTGCGACGTCAAGTCGGCATTTAGACTCTTGCCGGTCCACCCGGACAGCTTTCACCTTCTGGGAATGAAGTTTGAGGATCAGTATTACTTCGATCGGGCTATGCCCATGGGATGCTCAATTTCGTGCTCCGCGTTCGAACGTTTCAGTTCGTTAGTGGAGTGGGCATTCAGGCAGAGGATTCGATCAGGTGAGATCTCCAAATATTTAGACGATTTCCTCATAATTGCCTCGGCGGCTCCGGGCGCATGCGAGGAGCTGTTGAAGGAGTTCCAGGTCCTGGCAGAACAGCTTGGACTGCCCCTGGCCCCTGAAAAGACGGAGGGACCCGCGACGAGACTCACATATTTGGGGATAGAAATAGACACAGTCCGCTTGCTCTCTCGTTTACCTGCTGATAAGCTGGAGGCATTGCGTGATAAATTACAAAATTGCATGACAGCCAAAAAGGTTACCATCCGCATTCTTCAATCTTTAGTAGGCAGCCTAAACTTCGCGTGTAGAGTGGTCGCCCCAGGTAGGGCATTTCTATCCAGGCTCTACATTCCACTGGCAGGTAATCCACCCCAGTACCATCACGTCCGCATAACGAAAGGGATTAAGGACGATCTGAGTATCTGGGCGACGTTTTTAGCAAAATACAATGGAGTAAGTTTTTGGAGGGAGAACTTCTCAGGGGGAACGTATTTACAAGTACATACGGATTCAGCAGGAGGGATTGGTTTTGGAATTTATTTTAGGGGGCGTTGGTGCGCTGCGCCTTGGCCAAGCGAATGGGTTGCATCGGGGATAACTCGGGACCTTACATTCCTGGAGTTATTTCCGATAGTTTTGGCTGTGCAGTTGTGGCACAGGGAATTCTCCGATAAATCGGTGGTTTTCTGGTGTGATAACCTAGCAGTTGTCCATGTGATCAACTCTATGTCATCAAGGTCACAGAGGGTTATGCGCCTCGTGCGAACAATGGTCCTAAACTGTTTACAGCACAACATCCTATTTACAGCACGGCACGTACCAGGGGTGGACAACAAAATAGCAGACGCGCTCTCTCGATTACAGATGGAGAGATTCCGGGAGTTAGCGCCGGCTGCTGCACACAACCCAGAACCTCTCCCCCCAGGGGTATGGAACCTTGGAGAATAGAAGTACAAAGAATAGTACAGGGCTCCCTTGCACCCCGTACATTGTCAGCTTATACCAGGGCGTACAAGGAGTTTCAAGACTACAGGCAAATTAAGGGCTGGGGTTTGGATTTCCCCATAAGGGAGGATGAAATGCTCCAATTTATTTTGCACCTACGGAACCGGGGTTTGGCAGGTAGGACAATATCTGGAAAAGTAGCTGCTTTGGCATTTATAAGTCGCATGAACGGGCAGCCCCCACCTGACAATGGGTTTTTCGCTCGCCGAATGTTCGAATCCTGGGAGCGAGGAAGGGAAAAACACGACGATAAGAGGGCCCCCATAACTGTCACCATCCTGCAAGAATTGTGCAGTGCATTGCCGAGAGTTTGTTTAAATCAATATGAAGTTACACTGTTTTCTACACTTTTTAAGGTTATGTTTTTTGGGGCATTTAGGATAAGCGAAGTTGTGGCAGAAAGCAGAAGGGATAGCTCAGGAAAGGCTATAGATAGGCAGGACATTCAACTCTCTCATGGCCTATTAAAAATAAGGGTCAGGCGTTCAAAAACAGACCAGAGAGGAAGAGGACAGTGGGTCGTTTTGAATCGGATTGACAGACACGAGCTTTGCCCGTTTCAAATGGTCACTGAGTACCTGACAATTCGACCACAGGTTGAAGGAAACATGTTTATACATGGGGATAGAACACCAGTCACACGGTACCAATTTAATATAGTAATGAGGAGAACAATACAGGAAATAGGCTTGTCACCCAAAAATTATGGGTCTCATTCATTTAGAATTGGAGCTGCAACAACAGCTTCGGAGGCGGGGTTATCGGGAAAGGAAATTAAGACCTTAGGAAGATGGCGTTCAAGGGCCTATTTGGGATACATCCGGCCGCAATACAAAAACTAACACTTGATTTTCTTATGTACATTCTCTTAGGCCATAGGTGTCACACAGGAAGTAAGACGGTGGTCTGGATGGTCGGCCACAGCCTGGTGCGCCGAGCAGGAGATGCAGCTAGACAATCTTTGGGGGGAACACATTTGGGTATGGGAAACAGAGCGCAAATCAGATGGATGGGTCGGGGGGGGATGAAATGGGAACAACTGATCCCATGGTTGTTACAGTTAAAGAACCTTCCACACCCAAGTATCATAATTATACACTTAGGGGAAAATGATTTAAGAATAGGAACTAGTGTAAGTTTGATTATAAAGATTAAGTCGCAGATGCTGTCAATTAAAGGTTTCTTCCCCGGGGTACAGATAGTTTGGACCCACTTAATGCCACGCATCACTTGGGGCGCTGGGGTGCACCCAAAAATAATTGACAAGGCTAGGCGTAATGTAAATAGGGAAATTAATAAATGGTGGCTGGCGGTGGGGGGAAGCTGTTTGAAACATAATCAAATTACCCACGCCCGGCCGGAATTGTTTTTGACCGATGGAGTACATCTGTCCAGAGAAGGAAACAGCTTGTACTTAGAGAACTTGGGGGCGTTTTTGAGCAATCTTGTGTGAGCGAGCGTTGGTGGGGCAAGGGACAAATTGAAATGTTGCCCCTTTTTGGTGGCGGGGGTCCAGTATGGTTAATAGGCTGTTTGTTAGGTAGTTATAGTATAGATAAAGGAGTCATCTCCATAAGAGATGGGGGATGATACCTGTTGACAAGCAGGGCAAGGCTGACGGCAGGATCGTTCCCCGGGAGGGGAGTGTCAAGCGGGGGTAAGGGCAAGCATGGCCCTCGATCTTAATGACACCATATACTCCTGACTCAGGCCTCTGAGGCATTCCCCTTCGGCCTTGGCCAGGGAGCTGTTCGAAGGGAAAAGTTTAAATTTGAATTGGTAATGGCATTGGAGGGCATATCCACGCCATATATATACCTGTTAATGTTATTATAGGATTATAGAAAATACTGGACCCATTCGATTGCCTAGCGACAATCTAGCCAACGTTCTTGCTCTGATTGCATTAAAGAGTGCGGCCTTTTACAATCCAGCTCATGTCTCCGTGTCTCATTTGGGGCTGGGGGTGCGTCGGCAATTATAGATTTCCTTTTTCGGAGGGCATATTGTGTAGCAGGCAACTGCTCCCCCCACCCCAACATCTTGCGGGTGCTAGCTCGCCAGAGTGGGGTAAGCCTACCCAGTGAGTTGTAGCCGCCCCACTCTGTCTCATGTGGCTTCACCTAATGTTACATTTTAACAAAGCTTAACAAAATCAGGTGAAATCCAATAAAAAACTTTTGGTTTGTTTTTAAAAAGAAAGAGAACAAAAATACTTTTGGCATCTATTTTCCAATGCTTTGAGCACTGTAAATCCAATAAAGTAGAAAGTTAGAATAGAAGACTAATTTTGATGTAACAAAACCAAACAAAATAAAGTCTTTAGGTTTCTTGCCCTCTTTTCTCTTAGGAAATGCACACCAATAGCAGTCACATGGGTTCCCCACATCTTTTGCTTGTGGATAAAAAGAGTACTAGATTTTATTCTCCTAACAAATACTGTGTTGAAATACACTCTCTTCACTGCAGTTACTCCACATTTACACTGGTGTAACAAATAACCCATTCTGGCCTGGCAACCATACACTGTAGAGGAAATCACGTGATGCCTAACCACAATAATTAAGGGCGCATTCAGATGTGTGCTTAATTCGCACAGCAGCGGCATCGTGCAATTTAAAGCAACGCGCACTTCCGGGTTGGTGCGAATGCACCAATTCAGCGTAACGTGAACTGTCGGAGTGCGGTTTTAAAAGCTGCTCGGAGCAGCTTTTAAAACTGCACTCCGACAGTTCACATTACACTGAACTGTGCGCACTAGGTGCATTCGCACCAACCCGGACGTGCACGTTGCTTTAAATCGCACTATGCCGCCACCGCTGCTGTGCGAATTAAGCGCAAATCTGAATGCAGCCTAAGTCTATGAAGAATCAGTTCACAGTAACACTCCTCACAAGTCAGCAGAGAGAGAGAGAGAGATTGTAGTGGTGTTTATTAGCCTCTCTAGTCTTAGAGCTGGCATTGCTTCTACTCAACCTAAAGAAAACATAAGGACAAGCACAGAGATTGGATGATAAAAAGAGCTGCACAGGTGGCAACTTTATTGCTTCCTTCAGAAATGCAGAAACAGCAGCATCTCTGTCTGCCTATGTGGTAAAAACACACATTCAAATGAAAGGAACTACTCCCATTATTGTATTTATTTAGCAGACAGCTCTGACCAGAATCCATATTTCCCATATCCCCTTAATGTAGGGTACTTTCAGACGATACGGGGCCCTTTGGCCCCGTACCGGAAGCAACGTCTTCGTTCCCCGCCGGGGTCACCCCTGCACGGCCCAACAGACGTGCCGGGGGGATCCCGGCGGGGAAAGTGGGAGGGGCCGGGGCCGCGCGGCGCAACGTGCGGCCGCACGGCCCCGCCCCCTCCACGCACCCCGCCGCCCGCCCTCCGAGGAGACGGGCGGGCGGCGGGGCCAATGCGGCCGCCGCGTCTGGCCGATCGTGCCACGGCCCGGGATCCCGCCGGGGATCCCGGGCCGTGGCACGCGGCCAGACGTTACTTTTTGTTGGCCACGGCCCGCGGTCCATTTGACCACGCTTCCCGGGACCTTCCCCCGGCTAGCCCGGGAAGCGTGGTTCAAATTGACCCCATGTGGCAATTGAGCGTGGCCAACATCTGGCGCACGCCGTGCAGACGTTCAGGGGCCTTTGGCCCCGCGGGGGGGTTGAGCGTGGTTCACTGTGGTTCAGCGTGATCTCGTCACGTCTGAAATCACCCGTAGTGTGAAAGGGCTGGCGAATGACGAATGAGCACAATTATATTTTCTAGTGAAATTGTTACTCTTGTTCCTCTTTCTCTGGTGAGCTTCTGTTCTACTGGCTTCTTCATTCGAGCTTTCATTTCATCAAGGCACATTCGCTTCCTGATATCGGTTTTTCCCCCTCTGAGATTTCCCCCATGTTCTTGCAAAGCTTTCCCTCTTCCTGCCTTTCCCAAGAAACCCTGCTATTTCTTGTTCATCCCCAGCTTGCTGAAGCCAGAACATTCTGGCTTGAAGAAAGAATCATATTTTGTTCAGCATTAAATTCTTGGTCTCTCGTCTGTTTTTAAATGCTTGGCTCTTTTTCCTACCTGTGCCTACCACCCTGCTGATTTCTTCCACTCTCAAAAACCTCCTTCTGTGTTCATTTCTTTGTTTTGAAAAGCTAATGGCTCAGACTAAATAGGTAATTAATGTTGGAAATTTAGCATCACAAACCGCGCTTACATTTACATTCACCCCCACCCTTCTAGTATTTTTTTCACGTGTGTATACCTGCCTTCAGAGCCAGCTTTAGAATTTACGAGGCCCAGGATGAAAACAAAATACAGGGACGCCCATAGCCCCATCCTTTTCCCATGGCCAGGAAGACAGAGAGGAAGCTCATTCAAACATCCAACTCTTTCCCCCTGCCTAAGAGAAGCCATGCTGAAGAGTGGGACATTTCAAAGTCCAGGTGGTGGCATTGGGGGCAAGCTGAGGCTGAATGTCTGGTCTCACACACACACATTCATTCATTCTCTTGCACTAACAAGCTTCCTTCTGCCCCCCGCCCTCCCATGGAGGGAGGTCAGAGCTCCTTCCAGAAGCCCAGTTGCGCCAGAAGAAGTGAAGGGGAAAGAGGGGTGACTCTAGCAGCACTTGCGGCTGACCGCACATGGTGGGAGTGGGCAGCATGGTCATGTAGTGGGAGTCCACCCTTGCTACCCCTTCCTTTTGGAGATTCATCCTAGCTTAGTCAGACTACAGGTGTCTACTAGCTTTGGTCCTTCATGCATCCCTCCTCCCCCCGAGAACACCTTCTGCACCCTCACTGGGGGCTCTCACACACCCCAGTCTGAGAAAAATGGCTCTAGTAGACACATGCCTCTAGTTCTACAACCCTTCATGAAGCAATAACCCTGTGATGAAGTGGGTCACTGTCCATTTAAAGGCGCCCGCTTCACCACTGGGGACCTGCCCCCTCCAAGAGAATGAAGGTGTTCCTTTAGATGTAGAGCTCAGGTCATTTATTTATTTAGTCATATTTCTATGCCGTCCTTCCCGCAGAGATTCAGGGTGGCTTACAATCATAAAAACAGAAATAAAAAATCCATTAAAATCAAATTAAAAGCCCCTTAACTAACCAAACCCACCTCTACACCTTCCACCCAATCCCATCCCACCCTATCCGTGCCTGCCAGATGCCTGGCCAAACAAAAAGGTCCTACATCATTTCCAAAAGGTGAGCAGAGTCGGACTTAGGCAGACCCCCCAAGGGGAGAGAGCTCCATAATCGTGGGGCAGCTACCAAGAACGCCTCCCTGCATGCCCTAGTCAGCAAAACATCACAGGGAGATGGCACCTGCAAGGGGGCATCCCCAGTTGACCTCAGGGGCGGCCAACAGACATAAGGGAGGAGGTGGTTTTTCAGATACCTGGGGTCCAAGCCGTTTAAGGCTTTATAGGTTAAAGCCAGCATAATGAATTCTGAACAGAAGGCTATCGGCAGCCAAGTGCAGACTCTGGTGTAATGTGCTCCCAGCAACAAGGACTCCCCCAAAGAAGATAGGCCACCGTGTTCTGCACCAACTACAGCTTCTGAACAGTCTTCAGGGGCAGCCCTACATAAAGTGAACTGCAGTAGTCTAGCCTCGAGGTTACAAAGGCATGGATGACGATGGCCAAATCTGAATCTGATAAAAATGGCTGCAGCCTTCTTGCCAGATGTAATTGGTGAAAGCCTGAGGCACTCCTGGCTGCTGCCACAACCTGACAATCCAGGCACAGCAGTGGATCCAAGAGCACCCCAAGACTGTGAACCTCAGTGACCAAAGGAGGCTGGACCACATCAATAACAGGGGTTCTTACGTCTCCCAGGTCACATAGCCAGTCAATCATCATCACTTCGGTCTTGTCTGGACTCAACTTCAATCAGCTTGCTGCATCCAATTTCCCAATGGCAGCTGGGCACACTGGGTAAGCACCTAGACTGAAGGACCCAGGTCCGATGAAAAGGAGAAACAGAGCTGAGTGTCATCCGTATACTGATGGCACCTCACTCCAAATCTTCAAACGATCTTGCCTTTGGGATTCATATACACATTGAACAGGAGCAGGGGCAAGATGGAATCATGAGGGACCCCACACGGGAGCAACTGAGGGGACAACAAGTCACCACCCATCACCACACTCTGGGCTCTCCCAGCCAGGAATGAATGGAACCACTCAACAGTGGTCCCATGCACCCCAGCCTGGTCCCGTGTCAACACCACCCCATCATCAACAGTATCCAAGGCCATTGACAGATACAACAAAATCAACAGGGTACAATTTCTCCTGTCAACTTTCAAGCAGAGATCGTCAACCAAGGACACAAGTGCAGACCGTGTGGAAGCTGCAGCTGGTGCCATGTCCAAAATGAAAACCCGACTGACAAGGGTCCAGAAATCCAACAGCATCGAGATGTGCCTGGAGCTGCGAGTCAATCACGCGTTCAGTAAGCTTCCCTAAGAAGGGGATGTTAGACACAGCCAGGGCAATAGCTGTCAGGGGAGTCAACATCAAGAGATGGTTTATTGAGCAGGGGACAGACAATCCCAGTTTTAACAGCACCAGGCACCCTGCCCTCCCAAAGGGAGGCACTGACAATCCCAGCCAGCAATGCTCTCAATGTCTCCCAATTAGCTTTCACCAGTAAGGATGGGCAAGGATCTAGTTCACAACTGGTTGGCCTTACACTCCCCCTCCCCAAGCACATGTTCCGCATCAGTGGGCGAGATTGATCAAAGCTGATCTACATAAACTGAACGAGACTCAGCCTCCTCAATCCCAAACTCTTATTCTGGACCCAAAGTAGCAGTGCCCAAGTTGAGCCAAATATGAGTGAATTTATTTGCAAAGTAGGTGGCAAACTTGTCACAGCGGGCATCCAGTGCCTCTAACTCTGGGCAGAGATGGTCAGGCAGGCACAGTTATGGTTTAATAAGCTATTCACCTCCCAGAAGAGCTCCACTGGATGGCACTTTGCAGATGCTTTCTTCTACTATTGGTGCAGAATGCAGCAGTCCGCCTTCCGTCAGAGATGGGTCGCCGGGAGTACATTACACCAGTGCTCCAGAGTCCGCACTACCTGCCAATAGCTTTCTGGGCAGAATTCAAGGTGCTGGTTTTGACCTATAAAGCCCTAAATGGCTTGGGTCCCAGGTATCTGAAGGACTCTTCTTCCCTTATGTTCCGTCGCAGCCTCGGAGGTCGGCCAAGGACACCCTCCTGCAGGTACCAAATGCTCATGAGGTTCGTACGACAAGGGAATGCAGATAGGCATTCTTGGTGGCTGCTCCACAATTATGGAACTGCCTCCCCACTGCCTAGGGTGGCCAGCTATGCAAATTTTAGAGGACACATAAGAAATACAGGTTGCAGCAGCCCTGCAACCTGTATTTTTCATAAGTATCTTCTAAAATTTGCATAACTGGCCACCCTACCTCTGCCTAGCTTGAGCCTGCTCATCTTTCAGAACAGATGTAAGGACTTGTTTGGCCAGGTGTTTGGTAGGACGGGGTAGAGTTGAGTGGGATTTGGTGCAGGGGCTAGGGAGAGGATCGGAGGATAGAGGGTTTAGGTTTAACTGGTTTTATATGTTTATTTATATTTGTTTATACGTTTTTATGTTCTTATTTTTATATATATATATATCTTTGTAAGCCGCTCTGAGCCTTTGTGGGAAGGGTAGGGGGAAACCTGAATGAATGAATGAACAAATAAATGAATAAATATCCCGAGACAGGACCGGAGAGGGACAGGGGAACAGGCACCACTTGTATTTCCCTATATCCAACCTTTTATCCATCCCCTGCCATACCTCCCCCTGCCCAATGCGACCCCAATAGGCTGCTCACTAACTCCCTTCCCCCTGAGGAACTCCACCCCCCCTGGGAAAAAATTATCCAAAACCAACACCCGGGGTTAACAGTTATTAGAAAGTCTACAATCCCTGGGGACGACAGGTGGCCATTGGGCATCTATCTCCCAAGTCCAGCATCCCTGAAGGCAAAGAGGCCAGGCAGACCGGCAGAGGAGAGCCTGCGCCCTCCCGCCATTCCCTTGCCGCTTACACAGGGGAGTACACCCCCTCGACACACCAACCACTCTCCCATCTCTCACCCAGGAGAGTACTTTCCCTCCTCCAAGTCGATCCTCCCACCACCACCCCTCCCCAAGTCCATACTCCTTCATCTCACAGAGGAGTTGTGGCAAATCCCCAAACTCCAGGTCAGCAAACTCCAGAAGCCAGGCAGTCTGCAGCTGGGAGCTAGGCTGAGCAGACCAGACCTGCAGCTCAGCACTCTACACTGGCCAGGGTGCTGAAGTCCAGAGGAGGGGAACTAAGGATGCCCCATGGACCAGAGCCCAAGAGGCAGTGGAGCCTGAACCAGAAAGTCAGAGTGTGGCCCTGCCCTTGAACTGGATGGAGACGCCTGCAAACAGAGGAAGTGCATGAGTCCAGAATGGACATTATGGACTATTTGGGAGTTCAGCTAAGGGGTTGAGGATTGATGATTGTGCACTTGTGAGGAGATGAATAAAATCTACAACCTGGCGAGTGAACCCTATATTTTGGCTCCTGATTTACATAGTTCAGGTTCTTGCAAGTACTTTGTTACAAACACTAATGAAACACATGGCAAAGGGGCTGATCCTGTGAGATGCCGAGTGTCCACTCCACCTGCAGTGGCAGCTCAGTGTACTCAGTCTCTTGCAGGATAAGACCAAACAATAGGGACTATAGGATGCCATCTCATATTCTGATATCTTGAAGAACATGCTTTCCATCTGGATCAAAGAAGTGTCCACATATGGGATGATCATAAAACATATCCAGAATAAAGGATAAGGATTTTAAATATGCCTGGGATAAAGGATGATCTGAATATAAAAATGATCATAATCATTTCTATAGCATTGTCAGTGCTCAAAAGATACCTTAATGGACATGCTTTCCATCTGGATGAGAGTCGTGTCCAAATATGGGATGATCATAAAACATGTCCAGAATAAAGGAGGATTTTAAATAAGTCTGAAATTAAGAATGATCGGAATATAAAAATGTTCATCATCATTTCTATAGCATTGTCAATGCTCAAATTGCTTTACAATCCTCATCTAGTTCACCCTCATGACAACCCATTTAACATATGGTGAACTGAGGCAAAATGAGTATCTTGCCCTAGACTTCCCACTGAGTTCATGGCAAAGACAAGACTTGAACACTGGTCTCCCAGGTCCAAGTCCAACACCTTAGCCACTCAGCTACTGTGGCTCATGGGACACCAGGAGTCTGGATATAGGAGTTATAACGTAGTTAGCAATTGAAAACTGAACCAGCAAAACAATTAAAAAGATGGTTCAAGCCCTATCATGGGACCATTATCCCTGAAACCTGAACAAATGATTTTTGCTAATCCCTGAAAAAGTCAACATTTGGAAAATTATAAACCACTGAAAATGGGGATTATTATGGAAATCGTTGTGCAAACTTAATTACAGCTG
The DNA here is from genome assembly GCA_003113815.1 of Sphenodon punctatus. Classification (NCBI taxonomy): domain Eukaryota; kingdom Metazoa; phylum Chordata; class Lepidosauria; order Sphenodontia; family Sphenodontidae; genus Sphenodon; species Sphenodon punctatus. Next base: position 1,964,508 of record QEPC01008520.1, on the reverse strand, counting down.
GGGCTGCATCACCCATTATAATTATAATGTTCCTTGCCAACAACTACTTTTTTTTATCTGGGATGTAATGGCATGGAGGCACGAGTCTGCGAGACTGCCATAAAAAGTGTATGATTCGCAGCTCACATGGTCTGCTGCTGCCTAAGAAAGAAAAGATTTTCACCTCCAGAGACTGGCTGCCGCTGGGTAGTTTGCAAATCTAACTTTACCCATATATTTTTAATACTCATTTAAAGACAATCCAATTTTTATTTTAGTTATTTTGGTCAACATCTAGTGGCACCTGCACAAATGTGCAGGTGAGATCTGGTGCAAAGTGGGTCAAAGCGGGCCACTGTCATGTCTGTTTTTACCCAATGAAACCATTTTAAGAATTTACCATGGATCCTTAAAACAATGTTGATCTGTCCAAGAAAACAGAAATCTATTGTTATTAATAATTTATTTTTTATTCATTATTATTATTATTATTATTATTATTGCACCAGCAATAGGCCTTCCGGTGCAACCCGGAAGTGCACCGGAAGGCCTACAGTGTCCTGAAGCCGGCAGCTACAGCCGGCGCTGAAGCCGCCGGGCCGCCCGCCGCCGCCGGAGCTCCCCAAGGTAAGCGGCAAGGGCGCTGTAGGGGTGATCCCTGGGGGGGGGGGGGTGTTAAACACCCCCACCCCCCCCAGGGATCGGGTCAGACTTACCTGCGGCTGCGGGGACGCCGCGGCCGCTGGTGCTGGGGGGGGGGCTCGCCTCGGGGTCTCACTCTGAGTCTGTTCTATCTTTTACAACAAAAAGCCAGGCTGGGCAGGGTGGGTGGGGGGTGTCCCCCCTTCCACCCGCGCAGCCTGGACTCGGGGAGGGTTTTTTTGTTTTAAAACAGTTTGGCTGGGGCTTTAAATTTTTTTACATTGCAGCCATTTTTAAATGGCTGCAATGTAAAAAACCGGCACACTGAAATCCGGTACCGGGGGCCGGATTACCGGGCCGAATCCGATAATGCCGGTACGCCCGATACCGGCATTATCGGATACCGGTAGATCCGGAATTCCCATCCCTAATGGTTATGAATAAGCCCTCCCTACTTGAAAGGAATAACAGTATAAGAGCCTATGTAGCCTTGTAGATAAGACATTGGACTTAGACCTGGAGGGTGAGGGTTCAAATCTTGTCTTAGCTATGAACTCACTGAGTGGCCTTGAGCAAGTCACCTCCCTGTCAGCCCCAGTTCATCATTTGTAAAATGGGAGTATGAATGATCTGTCTCACAGGGTTTGTTATAAGGGTAAAATGCATAAGGATTGTAAAGCACTCTGAATGCTGAAAGTGCTACGGTTATTAATAAATTAAAAAGGGGCAGTTTGGGGAGAGAGGCTGGATGGCTATCTGTCAGGGATGCTGTAGCTGTGGATTTCCTGCATTGAGCAGGGGGTTGAACTAGGTGAGTGCTGCAGTGACTTCTAACTCTCTGATTCTATGTATGTAGACTGGAAGGTAGAGGATGATCATGGCCCAGTCCTTTTCTACATATAGGGTCCTTAGGAAATGACTCATTTAGCAATTTTATTTTAAAATGTGGCGAGTTTCTAACAGAAAGGATAATGCCCATGATGCGGGTAGGGAGTGTGACCTTAGAGATGCTGTAGAGTAAATAAGGCTGCTGTGTTGGTCATATAGGCAATAGAGACAAAGTAGTACAGTGCTATCTTTGATTGGACTAACTACAGTTGGTGGAAGTATGTAAGCTTTCAGACCTCACAGGGCCCTTCGTCAGGCAAGTCAGGAGGTAGAACTGTAGACTAAGCAAAGCTGATTCCATTGACCACAATGTGGCTCTAGAGCCACAGTTTGCTCACTTCTGATATATATATATAATCTGAACTGCTTTATCTCTGGCCTCCCTCACATTTGGGGCCAACACAGCAACCACGCCCTAAACATCTAAGGTATGGTAACTTTTTGGATTTCTTTTTACTAATAGGCAACAGCGTCCTGTTAATATGCTTGATGGAAGAAAATGTCACCACTAACCCATATGCACAACGTTGCATCCTGGAGATTATGCTGACTTCTTGTCACCTAGGATCACATCAGTTGTCCGGGTCCAGAACTTTGGCTTTATTACTTTCCCTCACCCCCTTCCCCACAGAGGACTCAGTAGAAATATTTTAGGTTGAAGAGATTATAACTTCACTGCAGTAACTTTGCTCAAGCAGGGCAAAGTCATGATAAGAGCATTAGTCGGCTTTTATGGTGCGCCCCCTGCTGAAGAAACCATCGTTGAACGTAGATGCGCTCGCCAGTTACCGACCTGTCTCTAACCTTCCCTTTTTAGGGAAGGTTATTGAGCGGGCAGTGGCCCTCCAGCTCCAGGTTCATCTAGATAGCATCGGGCTCCTCGACCCTTTTCAATCTGGGTTCCGCCCCGGCTATGGCACCGAGACGGCGTTGGTGGCCTTGGTGGACGACCTCCGCCGGGAGATGGATGC
>QEPC01008520.1:1951143-1961310 GCA_003113815.1 Sphenodon punctatus | reverse complement strand
ACGGTCTCGGCCCCTCATACCTTAGGGACCGCCTCGCCCTTCGCGCCCCAGAGCGGCTCCTGCGGTCTGCCGGGGGTGCCTTCCTGGAGGTCCCCCGTGTTAAGCGGGGGGCCACGATGGAGAGGGCATTCTCGGTGGTGGGACCGCGGCTGTGGAACTCCCTTCCGGAGGAAGCTCGCCTGGCCCCTAGCCTTTTAACATTTCGGCGAAACTGTAAGACCTGGCTGTTTGCCCAGGCCTTTGGGAGGGAGGGTGGGGAGGGAGGTTTTTAGTCCCCTACCCATTTGTTTTTTGGTGTTGTCTAGCCCTGTTTTAATATTTAATATTTGATTGTTTTAGATGGATTTTATGGTATTTTATTGTTTTAATGTTGGAAGCCGCCCCGAGCTGTGTTGCAGGAGGGGCGGGGTATAAATTTACTAAATAAATAAATAAATAAATTTATCCAGTGTGCAGGAAATCTTTCTAAATGTTCGATACAAAATATGACCAGCGCTAGATTTAGTTAATTTTTATGTTAAACTGCTATATAACACTGAATCAAAAACCAAATTCTTCATCTGCTTTAAACGTTTTAAGGAAGAAGGAAACTTCGCATCAAGCACAGTAAGCAGAGCACGTCCATTTTTTTTTACTGCTACTGCCAATTAAAAGGAGAAATTCTCTTCTCTTGTAGCAACGAGTCACTGGGCTTCACTTTATCCACAACTGAATTTATACAATAAAACTCTTTTAGAAGAACTCCTATTATCTATCCTCAGAACACTGGCAAACAAAAAAAAATGGATACGGATATTTTATATCTTCTAAAATAACCCCCATAAACACACAGACAAAGCCAGATGAGAGAGCAGCATATGCTTTTATCAGAAATCCATCATGCGTGTATAGAATACAATGGAGACTGAAGTGTCAAATCTCACAGTGGTGGACTTCATCAAAGCAAGAATTACAGCTTTATATCTTTGAATAGGACATCAGAATTTTCTTCAAAGCTTTCAGTGAAATCCACTTCTAACAACCACCTAAGTCACCTTTAATCCTCTACAGCCAGAACCCCAAAAGGTACACTTTTAGAGATGTTAAAGATACAACACCAAATTATTTAACCAATGGACCCTGTATTAACGCAGCTGAGTTTAACCAGTCTTCTTCTGAACCTAACCAATGTACATTTCCTGAGCCTTCAATGATTCTCAAATGACAAGAGTCTGTGTCAAGATCGCCTTATTAGAAACCACACAAAATGGGACTTGACAGCAAATGAAATAGTGTAGAAGAAGGAAAAACTAGGTTTCTAAGTATCTTGTTCTACTTTTAAATATATTTTAATGCCATGAAAGAGAATCCAAACAAAAAGGTCAGCCCTTGAGGAATGATGAACTGCTTTAGAGAAGCAGTAACAGTTCCTGTCACCAAGAACTGAACTGGGGGCATTTTTATCAAAAGGCATAAGTCATTACAGCTTAAAGTTAGAAGTCCAAGACATTGCAGATTGGGAACTGAGTGGGATGCATAACCATTCCATGGGGGTTACATACATTCTCTGCAGATGATTTGGTATCTGTGACCCACACCATCACAATTCCAGATGAACCTCTGTGTTATGTGCATCGCCAATATGGTTTGGACATCTAAACAGAATGGAGTAATCAAAAAGAAAGGCCTACTTCCGTAAGATGAGCAGGCCCAGACTTAGGTCACTTCCACATGAACACAGGGGGCGGGGGAACGTCTGGGATCAGAGATAATGTTAGGAGCGATCCCAGGAAGCTCTGCTTGTGTGCAGGGGGGTGTAGCCCGTTTCTAGTGCGATTTCCATCACGTGATGAAGGGCTCAAAAATCCAGCCCCGCATTGTGTGATGGAAATCACACTAGAAATAGGCTATCCCCCCCCCCCGTCCCACACGAGTGGAGTCTCCCGGGATCTCTCCTAAAGCGATCTCCGATCCCGGAAGTTGCCCTGCTCCTCGTGCTCATCTGCAAGCAGCCCTTGATGAAACTCCAAGGAGTTCCATAATTGTGGGGCAGCCATCAAGAATTCCCTTGTTGTGGAAACTTCATTGGGCAGGTGGTACCTGGCTGACCTCAGAGGCTGCAATGGCACACAGGGGAAGAGGCAGTCTTTCAGATACTTGGGGTTTAAGCCATTTATTGTCCTTCGATCAGGAGAAATGGAAGAATCTGGTCATTGCTTTGTGTTCCATTTGAAATAAAGAGAATTAACTGACCGATCACCAGCGTAATATACCATGACCTCCCGATACAAATAATGAATCTTTACAGCATGAACAACAAAGCAATGGTACTTTGAGATTGGAGTTCTCCAATTCTTTCCTTCTAATTCTCTTTCCCACAGGAATTCAGTCTAGGCATAAATATTCCACAAGCAAAGTCAATTTCTTGTAAATCCTCCCCCCTCCCTCCCCAGCTCACATCCCTAACCCAAAACCACCCCAATCCCCTATCCCCAACCACCAAATGCCTTTTCAAGCAAAAATGTCTTACACCGCCTCTGGAAAATGCTCGGGCTCAAGCGAACCTCTGGGGGAAGGGAGTTCCATAGTATTGATACAGCAACCAAGAACACCTCCCTGCAAGCTCTTGTCATATGAACAAGGCTAATGGATGGTACCCACAGGGAAGCACTCCTGGCTGATCACAGGGACCACAAAGGGGCATGGAAGGACAGGCAGTCTCTCAGATATTTTATTTTTATTTATTTTATTTATTTTCAAACTTTTACTACCCCGCCCCTCCTGCCACAGGCAGCTCGGGGCAGCTTACAATTCATAAAAACAACAATTAAAACAACTAAAAGGAGGGAAAGGAAATAACCCCATTCCCCCAAAACACCTCCACCCCCTCACCCATCTCCCGCCAAATGCCTGGTAGAACAGTCAGGTCTTACAACCTCTCCAAAAAGAGGGGAGATCCAGGGCCAACCGGGCCTCCACCGGAAGGGAGTTCCACAGCTGTGGTGCGGCCACAGAGAACGCCCTCCCCTGTGTGGCCCCCCGGAAGACTCGGGGGACCTCAAGCAGGGCATCCCCAGATGACCACAGGGGTCGATCCAGCACCCAGGGAGTGAGGTGGTCCCACAGATAGGTAGGGCTTAAGCCGTTTAGGGCTTTATAGGCCAAAACCAACACCTTGAATCAGGCCCAGAAAACCACCGGTAGCCAGTGCAGAGAGCGGAGCACCGGTGTAATATGCTCCCAGCAACCCAGTCCTACCAGAAGATGGGCTGCCGCATTCTGCACCAGCTGCAGTTTCCGAGCCAACACCATGGGTAGCCCCACATGGAGTGCATTACAATAGTCCAATCTGGAGATGATGAAAGCGTGGATGATGGTGGCCAGGTCAGAGCCTGAGATAAACGGCCGAAGCCGTCGCACCAGATGTAATTGGCAAAAGGTACTCCTCGCCACAGCCTCCACCTGGGCATCCAGGCAGAGTTACGCATCAAGGAGTACCCCCCAGACTCCGTACCTGGGGTATCAATGGAGGGCAGACACACCCCCCCTCCAGAGTAAGCACCAAGACTTCAGGGCCTGGGTCTGTTGAAAAAGAGAGATACAGCTGGGTGTCATCAGTATATTGATGACATTGCACGCCGAACCTCCTGATCACATCATCGAGTGGCTGCATGTATATGGTGAACAAGAGAGGGGACAAAACAGAACCCTGTGAGACTCCACATGAGAGGTCTCGATATGATGAAAAAGACTGCCCAAGAACCACTCGCTGCGTTCTACTGGTCAGGAAAGAGCAGAACCATTCAAGAACAGTCCCGCCCACCCCTGCACAGTCCTGCAGTCGCGTCACCAACATCCCATGATCAACTGTATCAAATGTAGCCGAAAGATCTAATAGAACTAACAGGGTCAAATGACCTCGGTCCATTTCCCAGCGCAGATCATCCACCAAAGTCACAAGCGCAGTCTCGTTGCGATACCCCAGACGAAATCCTGACTGAAAGGGGTTCTGATAACCCATGTGGTCAAGATGTCCCTACAGCTGCTGAGCCACTACCCGTTCAATAACCTTCCCTAAAAAAGGAAGATTAGAGACAGGCCGATAGCTGGCAAGGGTGTCAATGTCAATCGATGGTTTCTTGAGCAGAGGCCAAACCACTGCCTCTTTGAGACAGTCCGGCACTCTGCCCTCCTGAAGGGAGGCGTTGACCACCCCAGCCAGCAATGGCCCCATTGTCTCCCAGCAAGATTTAATCAGCCAGGATGGGCAAGGATCTAATTCACAAGAAGTGTCCCTAACAGCCCCAAGAACACCAACCACATTGGTGGGTGTCACCGACTGAAATTGATCCAACAAAACCGGACAAGACGGGGCTTCCATAACCTCCACAGTTCCCCATATGTATTAATTGCGGCATCGAAGTTGTGGTGAATCCGAGTGATTTTATCCACAAAATAATCCACAAACATGTCACAGCGAGCAGTAGATGACTCCACTCCAAGGCGTAGGAAGGCTGGGCTGACCAGCCCAGTCCACCCGGCTGGACGGGATTTAGCGGATGCTATGAGGGTAGCAAAAAACTCCTTTTTTTCTGCCCGCATAGCTACGGCATAGGCTTGAAAACTGGCTCTATGACGCAATCTGTCAGTTTCAGCACGTGAACGACGCCAGTGTCGCTCCAACCACCGTCCTTCTTGCTTCAGCTCCTGCAGTTCCTTGGAGAACCAGAGAGGCCTGCGGAGCTGTCGCCTGGGCAGTGGACGTCTAAGAGCTGTCTGATCAATGGCCTCAGTCAGCAAAGTATTCCATAACAAGACGAGGTCATCAATGGAACAGTTGTCAAGGTCAGAGGGAAGCTCACCCAGAGCCTTCCGGAACCGATCTGGTTCCATTAGCTCCAAGGGCGAACCATCCGAATCGGTTCTGCGCTCTTCCGGAGGCAGACGTGCGCCAGGAGCGAGATACGTGGGGCTCAGACCGCTTAGGGCTTTCAGATGGTGGGATTCACTCCCTATAGAAAACCAAAAGTTCTAGAGTTCTCCAATTTTTCCCTTCTAATTCCCTTTCCCACAGGAATTCAGTCCAGGCACAAATATTGCTCAAGCAAAGTCAATTTATTGTAACACCAAAAGCTAGAGGTGACCTAGGCCTGAAGTCTTATGCTAACTTAGTAACTCACACACATACAGAAAACACGAGGCTTCAATTAACAGTCATAATACACGATATAGATCACAAAAGCACTCAGAAATGACATGAGTTAACCCTGTAAGTAGAGAAGAGAGATAAACCCACCCACTACAGCCTATTAAACCTAAAAGAAAATGTCCTTAAATCCTAAATTAGGGAAATCCTATGTAATAAGGCAAAAGAAAGAACTGCAACTTGACAGTCCCACTGGGGCAGTAAATCTCACCTAAGTTGAAACAGAGCAAAGGTTATTTTCATTGCTGATGCTGTCTCTGGGCTGAGTGCCAGTTGCACTCTGCCTGTAGAATCAAGATCTGGGGTGTTGGTGGCTTTGAGCAAAGCAATATCACGATTTGGACTTGCCACTTTTATAATGCTATTCGAATGGGTGGAAGCATCGATATGACTCGATATTATAATTAATTATAGAGGTCCCCCAGATTTCCTGGGTGGCTACGTCCGAGTAGGCGTTCTTGGTGGCCGCGCCGCAGCTATGGAACTCCCTCCCGGTGGAGATCCATCTCTCTCCGCATCTCCCTTCGTTCCATAAAAAATGCAAGACCTGGCTGTTTCACCAGGCATTTGGTGAAGGGGTTGGGTAGTGGGTGGGGGTTTGTTGTTTTAATATGATTTTATGGTGTGTGTATTTGAAGAAGAAGAAGAAGAGGTGGCAGCATCTTTTGGAGGAGACATGTACAACTGCTGATTCGTATAGCAGTATTGACTGCATAAGGACTCGGGCACACAAATGGTCATTATTGGTCTAGCATGATGGACACAAAATCAATCCCCATAAATGGCAGCATTTCAGTAGCATGGGTTTTTGCAAAGCATTGTGGGCTGCAGAAATATATTTTAAAAATTCCAACCCAGAAAGTTGTTTTTTCTTAATATTCACATAGGTGCCCTCTAACTGTCACAGTGCCGACTGAACTATCTAAGCTAGTGACAAATTAGATTTGGAGGAAACTTTAAAAGATAAAGAGTGCCACATTGAAAAGGCACAATTCAATCCATACCAACGGATTAGGCGGTGTTTGATTAAGAAGGGATCAAAACTCACGTTTGCTGGGTATACTTCCATTCAAATTAGCCATCAGAGAATATGTTGACTAAATACTAGAACAAATCACTATTCCCCCATTGTGATGCTTTGTGGTTATTCATTGTGCTAATGCTGTAATACACATCTACTGACGCACAGTTGGTTAACCCTTTTCCGAAGCACCATAAATTGCTAGGAAGATTGTTGAATTTTGCACCTGGTTCTAAGAGAGATGCTAAGTGCATATAACTCCAACTCAAGTTCAAGTGTTACTCACTTGAAGGTGCTCCTATCAGTTGGGAATGAGAGCATTACGTTAGAAAATAATGAAGATCGGGTTCTATTTCAGGTAGCAAAAAAAAAAAAAAAAAAATTGAGAAAAGACAGCTGATGTAGAATTCCTTTACCATGTATGCTTACACTCTGAGCTCTTATTAGCCCAAATGGTATGCTTTAGCTGGTTGGTTTTTCTCTCAGAAATAGAAGCTGAGAGAGCCTCAGCCTGATGTAGAATTCATTGAATGTTGCTGCTGCTGCTGCAACATAAATACAGCATTCTTGTTTTTATCTCCGAAGTGTCTTCCCAACAAATAGTCTGTCCCTTTGCTGTTAAAAAAAACAAAAGTCAAAGACATCCATTTCTCACCTGAAACAGTACTGAGCAGAAAAGTGGCTGCAGGCCTGACATTTAAGAACAGCATTCGATGAATGATCCCAACTGGGATTCACTAACTGGGAGAACAAAGTGAAGTTTGGTGGCTGCTAAATGAGAAGCAGGCAAAAAACCACACAGGATTTGAATCTGCAAAACATTTTCCTGCCAGGCTTTGCAAAATAAAAGTCAAGCAAACAAGCATACAAAACAAAACAAGGATTGGTTTTGCTCTACAACTGACCTATTCAGCCAATCACCAAAGCACACTTTAGTGCCCTTACGAAGACGACATCTTTAAAGAAGACAGCAGTGCACAGTCACCTCTCTCTAGTAGAAAATCTGCTCAGAACTGAGAAGCAGCAATCAATCAATCAATCAATCAATCAATCAATCCATCCAACAACAGTCCACAGCAAGATGAAAGCATGCTTTCTCCTGGACAGAAAGGCAGTTCTGTTAGCTAGTGCAGATAGAGAGAGGAATGACGAGGCTCTCTCCCCCATCTTAAGAGAGACTATTTCTCTTAAGGCCACCCCTGTGCTTGACCCTTGACTGGGAGGCAGAAAGGAGTGGGAAAGAGAATATGGCTTCTTTCTTCTTGATCTCCATAGCCTGGTATATTGCCCTGTACTTTATTTTAACATGGAGTCAAGTTGCCGCTTAAACATATATCACAAATGAAGTCAGGACTCAGGAGCACTTTGTTTTTAGGAATCGGCTTAGATGTAATTACAGTTGCCCGAGGCTCTGGGGTTTTGATTGAGAGTTTCTGGGCTCTAAGAGAAGCCCCCATTTCGCTGGATCAGCCAGGGTGCCCTATTAATGCAGAGAAATCATGGCTTGGGTACAGGCCTTTGTGACTTTCTTGCCCCCTTTCCAACATGGCTTCCACACCCACCATGGAGCATTGTGACATCATGTCACTCCACAAGGGAAAGGAGTTACATCAGAAGGGGGTGTGGTAGCCCCTTTAATCCATCCTCGGCTGGGTGGAAATGCTGAAGGGAAATGGTAGCCCTAGATTAGGAATGGGAATATTGGTTTCTGATAGAATTGAAATTGGTCAGAAAAGTCTGTTTCGGATTAATCCGAAATTTCGTACTTTTTTGTTCAGGCATTTTGGTTCTTTTACATTGATTTTGTTTTGGGGGTCCCCCCCCCGCATTGCGGCCTGCTCCCATTTACTTCAATGGTAGAAAAAGATCTGAAATGAGATCCGAAATTCATAAAGAACTGAAACTGAAAAATCCAAAACCAAAATTTCCCCTGGAGTCCCCTCCCTACCCTAGACTAACAATTTGCTATGCTTGCAAAATGAAACCTAAGGTTACAAATGTTTACGCCATTACATCTGGTGTCACAACTCATGGGCTTTGAATTGGTGTCTCTGGGGTTACCTGATGGTGACCAGCCTGGTGTCTGGATCTTTTTCTACCACTGAAATTGGCTTGACCAGCCTCTAGGTGATGGTAACAGAGAGATAGGTCTCTCTGTTACCGTCACCTAGAGGCTGGTCAAGCCAATTACTGCAGATGCCGATACTTTAGTCACACAGATTCTAGACTGTAGCTTTGGGGTCCTGGTACAACTGTATCCCCATTTCCCTCTTCTATCAGGCCTGCATCCTGAGTACTGCACTCTGACTGCTCCTTTGCTTTGTCGTTGGACTTTGCAACAGTCTAAGACTGCTCACGAACCAGTACCTTAGACCTGGTCCTGGCTCTCCTTCAAGCCCAATTACGATTGTTGTGCCACTAGACCTGTGGGCAGGCCCCAGTCCTAGAATCTGCAGGTGTCTGAATTCAAGATGGATCAGAACTTTCCAACAAAATCTTCATGGCTGACTTCCCATGGACGTGACTACTCCTGCACACTTTCCGGCCTGCCCCGTGACCCACCCACTGACCTCTGAAATGGTTCTGAACTCAGTGTCGCCTGTGGGCTAACCACAACAAGGCTAACAAATTCACCATGAGAACGCACCGCCTCTGATATTTTTTCTAGCTGGCAGTCAACTGAGCGAAGGACCATTCAAAAGGCTAGTGCTGCAAGTGCATCAGCTGAAGTGTCAGCTATTTAAAAAGCGGTGGGAGGGGGGACCTAAAGTCTTTGTTGCTATATTGGCTGGATTCAATTAGTGTGAATCCCGAAACATATGGCAGCTCTCTTTCCCTCATAATGGCATGTACAGTAATCCCAGTATTATGATGTGTTCTATTGTTCATGACAGCTAATTAATTTGCAATTATGGAGGCTGTGTGTTTAAAGAATCCAGAAAGCTGGTGTACTACTGCCAAAAAGAGTGGGTGTCTGCAGAGGCTCCACAAGAAATGGTATTATATGGATTTATGGGAGCATTACTGGGGTTTTTCAGTTATAAATATTTTCACTCCTAATATTTCTGGGTTGGCAATTTTGCAGTTTGTGTAAGCGTGTTTTTTGTTTGTTTTTTGTTTTTTCATTTTAAATACATACTGGCCTTCAAATGAATGATCTAATTAATTCCCCTTGGAACAATGTTTCCAATTCTCCCAAATGGATTTGAGTGAAATATGATAGCTGAACTCATACCATAATTATAAGGAAATAACATCCTGACATCATATGCTTAAAACTGAAAAGTCACTCCCCATTACATACGGCACTGGAATCGTCCCTCTCCTAACAAATACTCCTTGCAGTGAGCATGCCTTTTATTTCTCTACATTTAAGTCTTAGCATGTGGCATTATTAATGTGTGCACATGAAGATTGGTAGACTTTAAAAATAAAATGAGTCATCACTTCAACTGAATCAATACAATCCAAGAAATCAGTAAAACAGAAAATGCTTCTACGCTTATGTATCTATGGGCCTTTTCACATGGGTGCCCCTCCCACCACACATGTGTGGAGATACATTTTGGGGAGGTACCCACGCTGTATCCTTGTTTTGTGGGTGAGGAATTGGAAGAGCTGTTACAACTCAATGTGACGTTGGAGGATGTTCTAGGACAAATTGACAAACTGAATGCTAACAAGTCACCAGGGCCAGATGGCATTCACCCCAAAGTTCTGAAGGAACTCAAATATGAAATCGCAGACCTACTGTTAGTTATTATTATTATTATTATTATTATTAACAAACATTTATATAGTGCCAGCAGTGTACCTGGCACTTTACAAAGTAATAAAATAGACACGGTCCCTGCCCCTAGGGCTTACAATCTGAGAGACAGGAGCTGGGGGAGAGACTTAGGAAGGGGAACAGAGGGAGAGACAAGGGGTCTAACATTCATGAAGATGCGAGGTCTCAAGT
>QEPC01008520.1:1930150-1943830 GCA_003113815.1 Sphenodon punctatus | reverse complement strand
CCCATCCCTAGAGTGGATGGGTGTGATGGATTCCCTCCGTTTCAGGGTCAGAGTGGATTAGGAGGCAGCATGGGTAGCATTTTGTCACAGTCTTCTCTGCTGTAAATCACTACCTGTGACGTTTTCCACCCGAGACTGCAAAATACCATAGAGACGTTGTGTAGAGGGGATGTAAAAACTCTACCTGCAATTCTCTATGGTGGAATGGCTTAATACCGGAGTTGTCATTCACACAATCACTATTCTGATATTATTTCATGCCAAAGTAGATAAATCCTTGAAAACCATGTTGAACAACACGAAACAGGAGTTAAAAACCAGGAAGTGGAAGTGATTTAAGCCAGGGTCCTGAACTGGATCCCTCAGACACTACACCTGAGTTCCCATTAATGTGTGTGACTAAAGAGAGACCTAGCTCAAACGTGCAACTATGACACAATCTTCAAACACCGGAGTTTTCCCTATTTCCTTCAGGAGTTTATTCCAAGACAGTTTCAAGCCGAGTTTCACCCATCTTAATTTTTTTTACCAACACAGCTTTCCACTATTCCTAGTAGTATGCTAACAAGCCCTCTGCTCCTCTGCCTTTGATGCTTAGTAAAAGATTAGCTAAGCAATTTTATCCCTTTGATATTTCCTCTTCAAGCAGGATCTCAAACCTCATAATCATCTGTAAGTGCTCAGCTGCTAAGGTGATGAGTGTGACAAAAACATCTGTAAATATACGTGTATTTGCTGCCTTTCTCTGAACTCTTTCAGGCTTGTCAACATCTTTGCAGCATAGAGAGGGACCCATACTTGAACCCAGCAAGTCTCCCTAGTGCCATACAAGGAAGGCGGATCAACCCAGTTGTGTGAAAATTAAAACTACAGGGACTGCAATCTTATAAAGGCATGTTTTCCCACTGCCATGTGTTTTATTAAGATGCTTAGAGCTAGCGTAAGTTGTCAATTAGTCCATTAAGGTTTGTGTACTCCTTTGAAAAGGGAAAACACTATGTAATTGCTAAGCAGCATCATAAATCAGTAAGCACCATATTCTGTCTCTAGTTAAACCCAGGCTGATAGAGCAGCTTAGTATATATCAGTATTGAAGAAGTCCCACTTTAGTTGATAGCTCTACTCACAAGATTACAAACATGGAGATTGAAAATGCTCGGACCCTGACAGTGCTAAGTTCCCACAGGAGTCATTCCACAGAGTCATATTTCCATCCATTTTCACCCGCTTACTTCCTTTTGCCAGTTCACATTGTTCGGTCCCAGTTCGCTGTTTAGAAGATGCAGCTGGTGCAGAATGCAGCAGCCCATCTCCTGCTGGGGGCACGGCACCAAGAGCACCTGTTTTTCAGAGTCTGCGCTAGCTCCCAATGGCTTTATGGGCACAATTCGCAGCAGTGGTTTTGACTTAGGAACCCTAAATGGTCAGAGACCCACATATCTGCAAGATTGCCACCTCCCCCATCGTGATTTCTGAGGTCAGATGGAGGCGCCCTTTTCCAAGTAGCTTTGCCCATCATGTCCACGCACGGAGAGGCATTCTTAAGAGCTGCCCTACTGCGTCTCCTTTAGGTTCACCAAAGCTCAAGCTTACAATCTGACCAAGCATTTGGCAGGCGGCGATAGGGGTTTTTCAGAGGATTGTTATAGGTGTTATACATTTTAATTCAATGTGTTTTTATATCTTTACCTGCTGTGGACCTTTGGGATAGGGAAGGAAACAAAATTTAAATAAATACAAATAATAAACACAAACAAAAAAACTTCTTTACAGCCAAACTTGCTTTGGCTGGCTCTCCATTCTGCTACCACCCCAGGCAGGCTTCCCTGATCTCTGGACCTTTCACCTGGTGCTTGAGTTAGCCCAGATGGTGCAGGGTTCCTAGCACCAGCCCTGTGGCTCTAAGTCCCTTTCCGACTGCTCCTTCTGATCTCAGTTCCCGATGTACCCTGTTACGGGCTGGTGCGTCTCAGCTGGCTAGCAGCATCTTCCTACACCCAGCTGAAAGCACTCAGTGTAGCGCAACTGGTACACTGCCTGACTGATAACTAATAACTCATTGTTATTACCATTCATATTAATTTTGATCCTGCCCTCATAAACATTAATAAAACCAATTAAAAATAATTCCCACCCCTTAATCTCCAGTGCTCCTCACACCTAACCAGTGTCTTAGAAACCCTAAATGGTCAGAGGCCGACATATCTGTAAGATTGCCACCTCCCCATTGTGATTTCTGAGGTCAGGGCATGGGGGGACACAGTTGCGCCTATGCCCGGGGCTCTGAGGGGCCCACTGGGGCCTGGAGCCAGGCTGGAAGTTACCACTACCGAGCTTGGGTGCACAGCGCAGTGGGACCAATGATCTAAGCATACCAATCCATTTCACTCCGACTTTCACAGGGAGAAATCCCTTCCCCTCCTGCCATCCCCATCCTACATCTTGAATTATACATGAAAAGTGTGACTGGCTGGAGTGCAGTTATTTCTGTGTTTCTGGAAAAAGGAGAACTGGACAACAATTTTCTGAAATAGTTAATTTTATTTATAAAAATCTTTGGCGTAGACTTGGGAATACATAGCTCTAAACCTATTAATTATTATATTATTATTAACCCTAGACTGATAGGTGGGGGTCTAACTGACCCGAGAGGGGTACAAAAGAGTTAATAAAATGTATTTAGTAAACATCTACCACTCCATACTCCATGACTTTGTCAACAATAATGGGCTCAATTGCCCTGTGGTGTTTCATACCCCCCCCCCCCCATGTGTTTTATTTAAGGTTTTTATTCTGACACTGCTGCGGGGTCAGTTTGATCCCAATTGAAGTGCATGGGAAACTGAAAGTACTATGATCCCAATTGAAGTGCATGGGAAACTGAAACCAGAACCTGTTCTTTCCTTCTTTTCTCACTACAAATGGAAATAGAAAGAAATATAGCTTTGTGTCTGTTTTCGTTAATGACATTTTCGTGTGTACAAAAATATCACTACAAACGCTTTTGGGGGGTCTATTATACTCCCAGCTAAAGAACCACTTTACAAACATAAATTGAGTTGAATTTTTTTTGCAGTTATAACCTTACTGGTGTGAACCTTCAACATTTTTTTTTCATTATAGCTGTTTGCAGAATTCATTTTGAAAAATACTTACCAATCAGCCATATGGGGTCATTTGGACCCCTCCATTTACTTGCTAAGTGACCCTTTTGGTCAGTAAGGGTTAACTTTAAAACCTGTTTGCCATAAGGTGGTTATCTAAAGGCAGATCAGGAGACCTCATGGAGACATCTCAGAGAAATACCAAGTGTGCTAATGACCCCTCCATTTACTTACTAAGTGACCCTTTTGTCAGTAACAGTCAACATTAATATTAATTGACCTTTTTGCAGTAAGGTTGCTATCTAAGGCAGATATCAGACTTCATGGAGCAATCTCAGAGGAATACAAAGATAATTAGATAGACTCACTAATTGCTTGGTAACCACTTGGCATCCCAGTGGAAAACTCAGCCGCTATTCCTGTGTAGTTGATAGCATTAACATTGGGGCATTACTGACCCCTGCTGCCTTTTGTCTTATTCCTATCCTCCCCATCCCCAAATCTTGACACAGTGTGAATTTTTTCTAGACACCTGTTGTCCTTTTCAAATGAACCCCACCCCCCGTTGTTTTTTAAAATTTATGGTTTAATTGGGGTCGGTTTGACCCCAACACAGGATTAGTAGAGTGGGCATGTCCAACTTGCTAGAGTTAAGATGATCCAGACAATATTATGTTAGCAAGGAAAACTATGTATCTGTTATTTGCATGAATCCATTTGCCAAGATGAGAGTTAAATTCCAGATATAGAAACAGGCAAGGTAGTCTAATGCTCACGTATATTTCAAATGCAAGTTTCCTTTGCCAAATCTGCTATATTTTTAGTTCTTAGTGTTTATAAAACAAAATATGACGAGGGCATACAATTGAGGCACCCCCAGTTTTGACTGTGGTATGACAAAATTGTGCAGCCTCTGATTTTTCTTTGCTTTACGTTGGCAAAACAATTGTATTATCTCTTGCAGTTAAGAAGTTGCAACACTTATTCAAATTTAGTTAAATTCTATTTCTAGCTATAATAGTTAATCAGTATTTTAAAAAAATAGCTCTGCTTTTCTTGAATAGTTCAAATTAATAGTCTAATTTTAAAAATATAGGATTTATTTCAAATTTTCATTGTCGATATTCTTAAAAAACAAACAACCAAAAAACACTCTTCAAATGTATTTAGCCTAATAAACAGAAGAAGAAATACAAGGTTTGTTTTACACCATGTCTTTTATTATTAATATGTAAAAAAATCTTGTTCCTATCCTGTCATGACAGACTTCAACAATGTAGTCTGGAAACTAATGAATTGGATGCTCATAATGTAAAAGTCCTAACATTTACTCCAAGGCATGGAATACCCACTTGTTTCTAGAACAATCCAGGTCCCATTCATGCATGGGGTTTGACCAGAGTTCAGCAAAGCACACAAGCACCCATTTAGCACAACTCTCTTCAACATAGCTCTGGTTCATGGTGACGTTCCATTTAATTTCATTCACTTAAAATGAAGGGACTCAGAAGAGCTAGAACTTTTAAATACTTTACTTCTAACCCCTAATACACCTTTTCCTACCAGTATGATCATAAGGTTTTAATAGCTAGTATCATAACCGTATTACTTCCATATGTAATAGAGACAAAATAGCGTGTTGATATCTTTTATTGGATTGAGGTCCGAAAGCTTGCGCACCTCCACCAACTTGAGTTGGTCCAATACAAGATATCTCCACACTATTGTGTCTCTACTGCTTATATGTGGGACCAACATGGCAACCACGCTCCCTCCAGTGTAATCCATTATGATATAATATTAACACCTGAACATCTATGCATGAAATCCAATGTTAATTATGACTCACTTTTCAATATACTCGGTGATCGTGATTCACAAGCCTCTTATTCCATAGTAGCTGCACTGGAGCCCTTAGGGCAATGTAAGTGGCTTATGGATTGTGGCAAATGCTAGGCAAAACAAAACAAGTCATGATTATGTCCTGTGACTAAGACTGAGATATTCGTTCAGGCAAACAATGCTAAAAGCTTGGGGGCTTGGATACATATTTTCTTAATTACTAGGCAAACATTAAAAAGCTGGATTTGCACATCAAGTTGGCAAAGAGTACTTAGTGTATACAGTCCTGACGTTTTGGTATAAGCTGTAGAAATGTATTCATGTTTGAATAGGAGGTTGAAGACTCCAGCCCTGATCCCGCCAAACATTAAAACACAAAAGGCTTTTATCTGGTCCATCTTTAGTGTTAGGGTTTGGGAAGATCAGCGATAAGGGATTTTAAAATGATTTTACTTTTATATTTCTATTTTGTATGTTGCAATCCACCTTGAGCCCCTAGGCGAGGGAGGATATGAATAAATAACATGAAGTTCTTCATAGAATCATAGAGCTAGAAGGAATCCAAGGTTTATCTAGTCCAGTCCCCTGCCATTAAGCAGGACAAGCAATACCTTACTAACCCTGAGAGATACCGGTCTATTTTTTTCTTAAAGGCCGCCAGCAAGAGGTCCTAAACAACCACCCTTTGCAAATTATTCCACTCCCCAACTATCCTGGTAGCTTGAAAATTCTTCCTAATTCTTCCTAATGTTTAGCCTAAGTCTTTCCTCCTTCAATGTAAGCCCGTTGACGTTTTAAGGTAAATCTATTGCTTAGTGACCACAGAGAGCAATTGGACACCATTTTGCTTACAGCAAACGTTTATGGATTTGAAAACAGTGATCATGTTCCCCATTAATCTCCTTTTTTAGGATAAATATTCCCATTTCTTTCAATCTCTCCTCATCAGTCTTTTCCTCCATCCCTTTTGTCATCTTTGGTAAAAACAGATGTGACAGTGGCCCACTTTGGCCCATGAGCCACCAGCACGTCTGTTTTGGTGCCGCCATATCTTACCCGGGGCAGGTAGGTGGCTAGCCGGGTCTGTGTCCTTGGCAAATCTCTAAATCACACAGCCAAGTTAAGGGCCGCCCATGTGGGTTACAGCGGCTAGCATGTCTGTTCTTGCCCAGCTTACCAGCTGTGGGTCTGGACCTGCCATGGCTGCCCACCACGGATGGCTCTCCAGCCACGGGCACATTTGTCTGGTGCCCTGGCACTGCCCAGGCAATGTCAGCTGTGGTTTCCAACCCGGCCAGGAGCTGCCTCGCCACCTGCACATCTGTGTTTACCCTCTGTTGCTCTCTTTCCTCTGATCCCTCTTCAAGTTGTCAGTATCCTTCTCCAAGTGAAGTGACCCTCACTCATTGAGGCTGCTGAGGGTTTCTTTCTCTCTCCCTTCCAGAACTATAAATAGAAACCTTTGCTTCTTACTATCCCTATGAAGCCTTTACCCATGTCATAGACTGGGATGACCTGTTATTGGACATTTTTACACACATTAAAGTTCCGGATTTTTCAATCTTTTGGGTTCACAAGTAACATTACATTTAGAAAACACACAAACTCAGCCTTTGGCAAACATGCAGGAGAAGAAAGTTTCATAAGTGAAAAGCCATCAAGAACGCTTCTCTATGAAGTCTTGATAGATGGGCTTGGTGCCACTGTGTAAATCTATAGTGCAACAGCACCTTGAATACTGTGTGCAGTTCTGGCCGTTCCATCTCAGAAAAGATATAATAGAAATTGAAAAGGTACAGAGAAGGGCAACAAAAATGATACGGGGTATGGAACGGTTTCCCTATGAAGAGAGGCCGGATAGGTTGGGGCTCTTCACGCTTGGGGAAGAGAAGACAGAGGGGATATGACAGAAGTTTATAAAATCACGAGTGGTGTGGAAAAAGTTAATAGGGAACTGTTATTTACCCTCTCAAATAGTACTAGAACTAGGGACACTCCATGAAACTAACGGGTAGCAGATTTTAAACAAATAAAAGAAAGCATTTTTTTCACACAATGCACAACTAAGTTATGGAATTTCTTGCCAGAGTATGTGGTCAAAGCCAGTAGTATAAGTGGGTTTAAGAAAGGATTGGATAATTACAGTTCTGGAGGATAGGTCCATTAGCATCTCTTAGCCAGGTAGGTTTGGGGAACGTAACCTCTTACTGTCAGGATCTGGGAGTGAACAACAGGGAATGGATGGCCCCATTGTGACCTGTTGGGTACTTCTTCCAAGCAATCGAGACGGGCCACTGTTGAAGGCAAGTGCTGGCTCAATGGACCATTGGTCTGACCCAGTATGGCACTTCTTACGTTCTTATATNACTGTTGTAAACCGCCCCGAGCTGCTGTGCAGGATGGGGCGGTATAGAAATTCAGTAAATAAATAAATAAATAAATAAAATTATATCTTTCCCTTTCTACTTATTCATTATCAAAGTGCTAGACGTGCAATTAACTTCTCCGGACCAAACTAAACACCTCTCCCATTCCCAAGCTGTCTGCTTAAGTGACATGATTATGTCTTTTTTGTGCTATAAATCCCAACAGAGGACAGGGGGAAACCTAAACCACAATCTGAGAGAAGCAGCCTCCTGCAGATACTCTGAAGCTTTGCTTGGTCAAAGCTATTTCAACAAGCTAATTTTCCTCTGTGCACATGGGGTCCTTACTGCATGCGGGAGTTCTGGATTGTGCTGTTTGTTGCTTGGTTCATTAATTTTCTATTTATTTTTTTAACACTGTACATACCTCTAAACTGTCCCCATTTGTCCGTGCCTTTGCCCACTTCAGCTGTATAGCCTATCTGAAAGAATTCTTCTCTCCTGTCACACTCCCTCTTTCAAATGGCATGTGTCTCACCACCTCATTTTAGACACGTCGGAGTGTCTCAGCCTTAATATTTGGATTGATAATATTTTTAAAGGAGAGGCACAGAGATACCATTTAAACTTATTTACATAGGTTATTCGGAGGTTGCTGTAATATTCTTCACTCTGAGAATTCAAACTCCAGTGAAGTATCTGAAAGACCATCTCCTCCCCTATGTTCCACCATGGCCCTTGAGGTCAGATGGACATGCCCTTTTATAAGGTCCATCAGGGCAAGAGGTCCGTACAGCAAATTCACATAGAAAGGCGTTCTATGTGGCTACTCCACAACAACGAAACTCCCTTCCCAGAAAGGTTCATCAAAGCCTGAGCATTTTCCAGAGGTGATGCAAGACATTTTTTATTTGGCCAGGCATTTGGGAGACAGCAGTAAGGTGGGTGGGGGTGGGAAGGCGAGACAAATGTAAGTAGGTTATTTATTTAAATCTATTTTATATATTATTTTATATGCTATTACCTGCCATTTGGGATAGGGAAAGGATTTACTTTTGTATAAATATTTGACTTTGGGGGAAACAACATTGTTCAGATTTTAGCCCAGTTGGGATTTTCCAAGGCATGTTTATCGTCTATGATGTATCCCAACGCACTCAGCTTAATTAAATCTTGAATCCTAGACCAGGAAAAGCACATCCTGAAGGAAGCAGTCGATGATCAAAGGATTGCTAAGACTTATACATTTTTCCTGATTCATTCCTCTGGTGCCTCCTATTTATTTTTACTGGCGAACTGGTCACAGAGAGTGGCATTCACACTGGTGAGATTTAGCCTAGTCCCATCAGCAGTAGTTGAGGGTAGACATGCAAAAGTCCCTCATGAAAATAGATTTTGCAAGTTCTGCAAGCACCAGGTTATTGAATCAGTAGCACATATTTTCACTTGTTGTCTTTATGGAGACATCCGTCTTTCAATCTTAGAGCCCATAGTCCCATGATTGGGATCACGTTCTCGGCATGAGGCCCTGGTGACATTATCAAGCAGTATGAACTCTGATATAACAAAACAAGTGGCAAAGTTCTGTGCACTGGCAATTCAAACCAGGAGGATTGTATTGTATTGAAAGACCCAAAGTGATGGGCAGGATGGGATTTTACTTGTGTTTTTCTTATTTATGAGTTTAATTTTGTATTTGTGTTGCCATGTTGATACCACAATATAGATTTTTTATTTTTTTTCCCCATGGGATTAGTATCACAACAAAGTGTTATGACAGGAGCTGACATCCTCTGATTGCAGTAGCAAACTAAACTGCATGGTTGTCTGAGTGACTGACGTCACGTGCCACTGTGCAAGTGTTGCTGTGATAGTGATGATCTGACTGAGTGCTGTGGGGAAAAAACCCTATTTCTTAAAGAAAAAAAAATAGTAGTTACTAGTGGCCGTTGGGGGCTACTGGGCACAAAGTGTAGTCTGGTACTGGCAGTTCCTACTGTGTGTGTGTGATGATCTGACTTCTGAGTGTGGTGCTGTGGAAAAAACCCTATTTGGGTATTTTTTAAAAAATCCGGTACAGGTAATCCGGTATTCTTGGATCCAATATCTGGTACAACCAGTATCCGATATTTTCAGCCAAGTCCCGTTCCTACTAGACAAGGCTAGATCAAATGAAATCCCCAATGACATGTATCTTGTCCCTAAGCAGATCACAGATTTGGCCAGGCCTAACCCCTGAGATTTAGTCAAATCTCAGGGGTTAGGCCTGGCCAAATCTATGATCTGCTTAGGGACAAGATACATGTCATTGGGGATTTCATTTGATCTAGCCTTGTCTAGTAGGAACGGGACTTGGCTGAAAATATCGGATACCGGTTGTACCAGATATCGGATCTCAGAATACCAGAATACCGGATTACCTGTACCGGATTTTTTCCCATTGAAATCAATGGGCAAGTTTTCCCATTGAAATCAATGGGAGAAAACAGTAAAACCAAAATTACCTGTAATAGAGAGACAAAATGTCCAGATTCAATGACAGAGTCACTTGTTGTTTTCTATCAGAACACACTTTGTGCCCAGTAGTCCCCACAGCCCCCACGGCCATTACTACTTTTTTTTCTTTAAAAAAATACCCAAATAGGTTTTTTTTCCACAGCACCACACTCAGAAGTCAGATCATCACACACACACAGTAGGAACTGCCAGTACCAGACTACACTTTGTGCCCAGTAGCCCCCACGGCCCCCAGTAGCCCCCAATGGCCACTAGTAACTAACTACTATTTTTTTTTCTTTAAGAAATAGGGTTTTTTCCCCACAGCACTCAGTCAGATCATCACTATCACAGCAACACTTGCACAGTGGCACGTGACGTCAGTCACTCAGACAACCATGCAGTTTAGTTTGCTACTGCAATCAGAGGATGTCAGCTCCTGTCATAACACTTTGTTGTGATACTAATCCCATGATAGTTGTGTTGTTGACCATTTCAATTGACAAACAACCATATATTCAGCAATGCCTGCCATTTCCAGTGCCAAGCAAACACAATGAATTGAACACAGCAATCCCAAAGTAATCCCCACAAATAAACCCTCTTTCTCCTCATTTGACCATAGCCCCATGAGGACAGGCAGTGGAGGCTCTCCCTCTCCCGAGGCAGGGCCGAAGCCAGCAGCCCAGCAAGCGCAGTTCAGAGATTACAACATTGCAGTACTGTAATGTCTAGTATTAACTTCAGGGGTTAGGCTTGGTCAAGCCTTTGCTCCATTTAGCAGCAAGACCTATGCTACAGGAGATTTTATGTAAATGAATTTTATCTAACTACCAATTTGGGGGAGTGGCCTGACCAACCCCACGCTCCATTTAGGAGTAGGATTATGCTTTGCTATATTTGAATTGTCACCGTTTCCCATTTTGTTGTTTTGCTTTTGTGTTTATGTGTTAATCCTTGTTTTGTGTTAACTTTATTTGTAATTTGTTACAACCTACAGTTAAAATAATAAATCATACTCACTCACTCAAATATTTGACTTTAATGGTAGAGACTGCTTTAAGGTAGGGATTTCAGTACTTCTTGCCAGTTTGACCTTAATTCTGGGACTTAAATAGAGAGCGCTTTCCCACGATACATACCGCGCATGATTTGCCTCCGGGAAAGAATCTGGAAGGCAAAGCAGGCGCTGGGTTTGTCACATGGGAACCCCTGCCCCCTGCACACATTTCCCTGGTGATCCTGCAGAGGATTGAAGAGCTGGATTTCCCTACTCTCCAATCCCCCACAGGATCGCCAGCACGTTACAAACCCTGTGCATGCTTTGCCTTCCGGATTCTTTCCCGTAGGCAAATCATGTGTGGTATGGATCATGGGAAAGCACCCATAGTCCCACTTACTTAGACAGCAACAAAGATATGCAAATATTGGATATCAATCAAGATTTAATCCCATCTGCTGATGGCATAACCCTACCATAGGGTCCTAGCCCACAGTTTGCAAAACACCTATTTTCCCATGCAAACTCATCTCTTGTCCTTCCGTCCAAGCTTCTATTATCCTGTAGCCATGATTTCAAATGACTGATGATTCAATTGCATTCTCCTGGCCACACCCACTCCCTACTTTGCTGTGCTAGCTTCCATACGTAAAATGAGTACAATTTGTTTATTACAAAGCATATCAATTGGTTTATAGAATGCACAGCTTCAGATTTTGAGACAAATTACTTGGTAAGTTTTAAAATAACTAAATACTCCTATGAGTAAGAATGGACTCTGCAATTACACTCGTTATGATAAAATTCTAAGGGATATCAGATTTTTAGCACCAGCAATGCGCCTGGTGTTGAGCAATCCCTGCCTCAAGAGGAATATAGTCTAGAATGAGCAAAGGACAGAAGGGGGATGGTAAAATAGGGAGAGACAGGGATACATTCATGAAGAAATTGCAAGTGCACTTGCTTAGTTTAGTTACAAGGCCAGGAGGGGGACTCTGAAAAAATGCAATAGTATAAGGAGAAGCATAAAATAAGCAATGTATGAGGGTGAGGAACTATGAAAAAGCCTGACAGAAAAGGGAGGCTTTAGGAGAGACTTGAAGGTTGGGAGGGAAAGAGCAGGGAGCATGTTGTTGGTGAGGAAGTTCCTGGTACATGGGAAGAGGCAAAAATGGTTTTGGAAGCAGAAGACTCAGGGGCAGATGAGAGTGGAGGCAGAGGATGAGCAAAGTTCCTGGGCGGAAATACTGCGGAAGAGAACTGGGAGGAGCAAAAGCTTGAAGGGGAGGACATGGGGTTTGTGCACCTTTGTTGCCTATAGAGGCATTGAACCGCCAACCTTTCCACAGCTCTACCAGGAGAGCTACCAGGGAAACTGCTAGCACTGTGTATTGGCCATATAAAGAGTTTACAGTTAGTGCCTTGAAAAGCGGCTCAGCTGCTCTACTTTGGGACAGCCGAGCCAAGGGTCCTAGATTCTATGTTGCCCTCTGCTTGCTCAAGCCCATTTCTGACAGCTGGCTTATAAAAGTAGTGGACATTTGCTTACACGCACTCCCCCCCGCTCCCATTTAAAAGTCAAGCAGGTACTCATCAGGTCCTATGTGAGAAGTGCCTATTACTCAACCTGAAAATGGTGAATCAGGTAATGCATATTCAATTGCTATAACCATTTTGGAGGGGACTCCTCTCAGCTCTCACTGGGATCCAAGTACATTTGTTAGAGGCATTGGGCAAAAAAAAAATTCTCTTTCTTTCTTTCTTTCTTTCTTTCTTTCTTTCTTTCTTTCTTTCTTTCTTAAAATTGCCTCATTGAATCACCTTAGGGATGGGAATTTCTGTTTCAGATAAAACCGGAAGTACCCGAAAATGGCCATTTCAGATTAATCAGAAATTTCGGTTCTTTTTCGGTTTCGGTACTATCGGATCTTTTGCATTGATTTTTGTACCGGATTTTTAACATTGCAGTTTGTCCCTCATTGGAAAACCACAATGTTAAAAATCCAGTACATAAGAACCGAAATTCATGAGAACCGAAACCGAAATTGACCGAAACTAAAATTTTGCCCAGAGTCCCATCCCTATTATTTATAGATTTTCAAAGCATCCGTAAGATTTCTTATGATTGGATTACAGATGGGGTAACTGCGGCATAGAACAAAGAAGTATTTCTTCTACTAATATTCACACAAAAGGTTTCTCAGTTGGGGGGGTGAGGTAGTTTAGCCCTGGTAAGGCTCACCAGAGGATAAATCTATTTCTGTGACACTTTCTGGTGAATGTAATTCAATGAGATCAGTCACATGAACAATTAGTGCATGGTAATTTACTTCAATCACACAAACAGCTTTACCTCTGGATAAACTAAACCAAAGGTGCAATACTCACCCTTAGAAATCCACGGGAGTTTTGCAGTTAACTTGAATGGATTCCCAAGTACTCTGCTAATTACGAAATTTAAACCTACTAAATATAAACTAAATTACTCTTGGGTAAGAAAAAGTCTGTGGGAATATGCTCTAGCTGCACTGTAACTTGATTATATTATTATTATTATTATTATTATTATTAGCATTTATGTAGCGCCAGCGATGTACCTGGCACTTTACAGAAAATAAGACAGACACGGTCCCTGCCCGAGAGCTTACAATCTAAAGACAGGGGGAGGGGAGACAGGGAAGGGGGAACAGAGGGAGAGGCAAGGGATGCAACATTCATGAGGATGCGAGAACTCAGGTACACGTTCTTGGTTTGGTTACAGTACATTGGAAGTTTGCAGATAACAGGTGGGGGATAATCCTGGGTGGGGATGATTAGCAGGAGTTAGGAAGGGCGGAGCGGAAGAGGTGGGTTTTGAGGAGGGACTTGAAGG
>QEPC01008520.1:1887934-1918166 GCA_003113815.1 Sphenodon punctatus | reverse complement strand
TAACCACCCTTGGTGGTCATTTATGCATGTTTCAGGGCTGCATAGGGCACCAATACAGCCCTGCAACATGCATAAATAACCACCAAGGGTGGTTAAAGGGTGGTTAGCGTCATGTCTGTTTTCACCCTAGGATTGCATTATTTACTTTTGTTTTATTTGCCACTCTACGTTCAAACTTTCTTTGTTTATGTAATCAATAAACCTTCTTCTTTACTAAGAAGTGCTTGATGTTGTCTCACATTGGGGAACACTGAGAATCTTGTGCCCTCAAGCACTTGCGAACCCAGAGAGAGAAAGAGTTTTGAGAACGGGAAGCCCCTGGAACTTGGGTGACAAAAGTGTTGCCCTTTTGCAGGCCTGAATCAGCCAGAGAGAGAACTGATTCAGACGGGCTGCAAGTGAGGGAAACTGAGTCACCCAGCCCAGAAACGTGGGGTAGTGGACCCCAACCCCGTGACACTATGGCTGCATATAGACAGGCAGCAACCTTGAACATCAGTATCACAAAAACCACAAGCATCTACCACTTGTGCTTACTGCAACTCCATTGTGGAACATAGTGCTTTGGTTAATTCCCTTTACATCGATTTCCTTTTCAAAATCTGAGCTCAGTAAAAATTCTGTTCCTCAAAACCCAGAGGTTCTGGTAAACTTTATGCTGATTATCCAGAAGTTTTAGAATCTCATGCAAAGCAGCCAATGAATTATTGAACGCGTTATGAATAAAAAGCACAGCCATTCACATTGGATTAACTCAACTCTAATGAGCACGGAGGCCAAAGGTGCTGCAGGAAACAGGATAACAATTGTACCTATAATGTTTGACTTTTAGATAAACATTATGGGTGCAGCCAGATGAGACAGGCTGGGGAGACTACCGCACTTTAAGTAATCTTACCCCTCTCTGGGCAAATGAACCATGCAACGCAGTGGCTCCGCTCGTGTGCCCAGGGCCCGCCAGATGTTCCCTCTGCCAGCAGCTGGCTGCTCCACAATGCAGCCTTGGGATTTTTCTGAGGACACATTGCAGAGCAGCCTTACCCCAAGTGGGCAGGAGTGGACAACTTGTGTGACTGGCGTGCTTGCCCCGGCCACATGAGGTGCAACACTGCAGGGCCGTGAGTGACACCCGTCGCGCATGGCCACATCACAGCCAGGGCAGGCTCGGTCCGGCCTGGCTGAGCAGGAGGATAGCGAGCCCAGGGGAGTGTGCACCCTCTTGCCACCCCAATAAACTGATCAGAGGAGGAGGGGCTCTGAGGAGTGCCCATAACCAGCTGTTTGTCAGGGGGAAGAGGGGAGCCTGCGGTCTTCCCAGACTCCCCTCTCCCCATAAGCTGTTAGGCAAGGGGGCAGAAGTATGCCCCCACCTCCGACCACCACAAACAACTGCCTCTTGGCAGCAGGCCCAATCCTGCACCTCAGCAGGCCTCCCTGCCACTATGTGGCCAGCTCCCTGCACTTGCCCTGCAGTGAGGCAGCAGCGACTTCTCACCATGGGGCCACACGGCGATTGGGACCCTTCTGCTCATTTGACTGCACCGTATATAGCTGTAGCCTAAATACAGACTAATTCTGGGTGTTTTAAATGAGCAAGGTGGTGGGGAGGCGGGGTCCATGACTGGTGAGTGGCACTGCCGTGGAGTACCCACTCAGGTGGAGCGTGTGGGGAGGGATTCAAAGGGGCAGCACCAAGCTTGGCTACCCGACCATGGACGCAAGCTCCACACACTCCCTCTGCCGAGGGGTATTTTCAGACGTGACGAGATCACAGTGAACCACGGTCAATACCCACATAGGGCCAAAGCGCCCGGAACATCTGTTAGGCGGCCGCCAGATATTCACCACGGTTGATTCCCACATGGGGCCAATTTCAACCACGTTTCCGGGGCTCCCCACCGGACAATCGCCACAAGCATGGTCAAAGAGATTCCCGGTGGGAACCAACAAAAAGTAACGTCTGGCCGGCAACCACGGCCCGGAATCCCCGGCGCGATTCCAGGTCGTGGTCAAATCAGGCAGGCGCTGCGGCCGCATTGGCCGCGGCGCCTGCCCATCTCTCCCAGAGGGCGGGCAGCGGAGGAGCATGGGGGGCGGGGCCGTGCGACCGCACGTTGCACCGCGGGGCCCCGCCCCCTCCCCGATTCCCCACCGGGATCAGCCAGCACGTCTGTTGGACGTGCCAGAGTGATCCCAGCGGGGAATCATTTGGGTGATTCCAGGACGGGGCAAATGCCACCCCGTCTCGTCTGAAATCACCCATGGACTATGGAGGAGGTGAAAGCACACTGGGCCGGCCTTTGCAATGGACATGTCCCCAGAGCTCCTGGCCAGTTCTTGCGACTTACAAAGGCAGTGCCCCCTGTCCACAGTGCCTATGAGCAGTGGAGCAGTCTGCTGGCATGGCTGGCCACCTCCGTTCATATGGGCAGGCGCTCTGCTGCTTCCCATTGCCACTGAGCTACTTTGCTTTCCCCACACGGAGCACTCCAGATTTCCCAGCAGTGCTCCGTCCATGGCCATGAGTGGGTGCTCCGTGGCTCACGGAAGTGCACATCCTTTCGCTCCACCCTCAGATGGGCAGTGGGCTCCATGGCTCCTGGGTGGCCATGTAAGGTAGCATCTTGTCTAAAAACACCCAGTGATACCATTATCAAGAACTAGATCTCTATGGATATGTTACCTGCCCTGAGCCTCTGGGATAGGGCAGGATAGAAATCTAAATTAAATAAATAAAAATGTTAATGAAATGCTGCAATTCTAAAGATTGATACATTTGTTTGCTTTATTCTGAAGCCCACTCAAATTTCCAGTCTCACAATATTTGAACGATTATTAGATTTATCTTCCACTCGTGGGAAACGATTAAAATAGAAGGGAAACAATATGCTAAATAGAACATGATCAAATATGGAGCAGAACTGAGAGCCAAATAGATAGAAGAAAAGAGTGATGAGAGGGAGAAAGAAAGAAAATAAAATACTCAGCTAGATCTTTGGGTCTGGATCCATCTCCTCCCCCCCCCCCCAATTCCTGGCTATCTCTCTATATTTGACCCAATAAACACTTTGTATAAACCAGTAAAGCTGCATTGAAGCCAGTAGAGCTATGCCAATTTGGAGAAGATGAGAGTTAACACAACCAGACATCTATTTGTACTGCACCCAACTAGCATCGGAACTCACAGGTGGTTGCTCTTCTGTCTCAAATACTAAGATTCATACTCAATATTCATCGCAGCATTTGTTTCTGGGAGCGGCTGGTCGGTTATGGCCTATCAAATCCTGCATGGCTAGAGATTCACAGACAACAGGCGTGATCCAGAACCCACATGCTCCTCTCTAGGGATTGGGATCGGCCCCATTGCCTCTCTCACCCTATGTGTATTGGGGGTTGGATACAGGGAAGGCTATGGGGTGTATTGTGGTATGAAAAGGATGTAGGGGGCTTGGTGGTGGGGATGGTGGAAGCTGGGGGATGCTGACGCAGCTATGGGGAGATGAGGAGAGCCTCAGGGGGTGGAGGAAGCGGGTGAGTGGTAAAGGGTCACGGGTGGTTGGCAGGGTGGAGGAAATGAGGAGAGTTACAGAGTACGATATTCATATGTGTCACTTATTGTATTCAGGTTGTAATATGCTGCAAGCTGCCCTGAGCCTTCGATGATAGGGTGGGATGTAAATACAACCACCATCACTGTCCCAGCTTCCATCGCTAGAGGCACCCAGACTGTGGCTAAAAACAGATGCGACTTTGGCCCACGTTGACCCAGGTCCCCACCGGCACACGTAAGCACACAACACCGATGTTGGCCTGGGATTCCCCTGGCGAGTGTTGCCAGGCAGCCCGGGCTCTGACCTCCAGACAATCTCTGGGCTGCTGATGTGAGCCAAAGCAGGCCACAGCAGGCTAGCAGTCTGTTCTGATGCGACATACCAGTCCCGGGTCAGGGTCCGCCTTGGCCAGCCGCCATGGCTGTCATCAGAGTGTGGGGGTGGAATGCTGGAAGCACCCCCTTGGACAACATCTGTTGTACTCCCCACCCTACCCAGGCCATTCAGGCAGCGGGACAGCTCCCTGGTTGCAAGCACGTCCATTTGGTGTCCTGGCTCGACCCAGGTAGGGACAGCCACTGTTTCTCACCCCGCCCTGGGCTGGCGAGTGTCGCACTGGCAGTACGTCTGTTTTTACCCTGTATTATATGAGAGCATGATGTTGGTAGAAGATTTTGTACAACAACAGAATTTGGAACTTGCTCCCCAGTTGGCCCAGAACACAGGCAGGAATTTAAAGTTACCCTAGCTAGGTTAAGACCTGGTGAAGCTATAACACAGAGAAACGTAAACATTACAATAGTAGTTTTTCTGCTGCACAAAAGAAATACAGGACAGATATCACATGCAAGATGCTAATAGGTGTCAAATTGCAGCTAACGCTCTATTAACATTTAACAAACAAGGCATCACAACAGAAATGCAAACCTGAAAATAAACAAAAGCAAGGACTTGGTGCTTGATGCAAACAGTTAGTACTATGCTTGGATTTATTCCTGCCTTCAATCCAAGTGATGCTTGGGAACCAATGGGACTACATTTGCTCAGGGCTGGATTAACTATTACACTGACTAGGATGCAATGTGGAGTCACAGCCTTGGGATCCCATTTCCTACATGCTCAGGGTAACTCAGCATGTGCGTGTGTTGGGGCATCAACCTAGCCTCTCCGAGATTCTGGAACTCATGCAGCTGGAGAGCCACTTGGAAGAATTAGCACCAGCCCTGCTCCTCCAGCTTTTCTTTCTCCCTTCTCCGACACTAGCGGCTGGCTTCCTCCTCACGAACTCTGCACCAGACCTGGGCAGGGGTGAGGAGATTCCCTGACAAGGTGCCAAAAGTGGGCAGGGAATGGGGGCTGGGCAGAGCACTGGATCCAGGGCTGCCAGATTTTCAGATGCTTTAACCTGGGGAAGGGAAAGTGCCACACCCAGAGGAGGCAGAACAAAGGGACTCTGGCATGATCATGCCTTCTTTGGAACACTGCGATACCAAGATGTTCAACGGGGGTGGAGCCCAGTGTGAAAGGAGGCTGCAGAATTTCTTTACCCACTTCCTTTCGGATTTGGCAGTACCCTGCCACTGTGACAAACCCAAGAAAATAAACAGTCCACCTGGATTCCAAAGATTCTGGGGGTGGCAACCAGCAGCTGGTCTGGGCTGAGCTGAGCCAAAACAGGAGCTGTTGTGCACCAGCAGAGTGGACACCTACAGCTATAGGACACCTACAGCTAAAATTAAACAGCTGCTCTGTTTCTGCAAAGATTTTCCACAGAGAAAGAACTGCCTGCAGAGATCCAGTAAGGCAAATGCACCGCACCAAATTTCCAATGCTTCATTCCAGTTGGAAGGAAGGGGAAGGCAGAGCCTGCTCCAGATTCCAGTTCCTTGCACGGCACCATTTAACACATGTGCAGTAAATGCAAAGGCCTCCTGTGAATTGTGCAGAAGATCTTTTTTCAACTGTGCCTGTCTAGAAGGCTGCAGTGCAAGGGAGTGGGGAGCAGAACTCCCAATGTGGATCTCTGGCGGATCCCAGACCTGATCTGGACCAGCACATATTGAAATCAGAACAGGAGATTCCTCCAGATACAGAATCTGTGGTTGGAATTGCCATTTTAGCTCTAAGGAGATCTGGATGAGGTTCTCGAAATGTGTTATAGCATGGGGGATCCTACATGCTTAAACGCAGCTCTGCTCCACCTACACATCTCTGTCTTTTGCACCGATGTCTACAGCTGGGAACTCTACTGAAGCGCTAGGCCAGTGCAGCAGCATGCCCATATAGTGATCCAGTTGTAAGAACTGTGATTAAATGTGGTGTGTTTCACCTTGACTACATACGGATTCAAACGTGTCTCTGCTAAGAAATGCAATCATTTTTTGCTTTCATAATATTGATTCTTGAATTTCCATTCACCATTTTTTTTTCTATTCAGACTATTAAAAAAAAAAAAAAAAGATGGCCGGAATGATTCTAACAATGTTCTTTGTTACTCGCAGCAGCACTGGTAAGGCATCTCATTATGCAAATCAGCGTGTGTACAAACTGCATGTGCTTGTAAAGATACAATATTGATAAGCTCAGTATGAAATTTTCAGTGCTGAGCCCACGGGGCAGGCCCACGTTATTTACTATGTTTAGGAATGAACTGAGTTCATTTTTGTAGTGGGTCAGGCTTCATGGTAGATGACTGTTTTCCTTTTAATGCAAGTAACATCTGGTTAATGAACAATTCAAAGGCACAAGGGATGCGCTAAATCCTTGGGAAAGAAATCCTCAGATAGAAATGCTCTGGTTTCTTTAGGAAACGTTCCATTAAGGTGGGAAATGTTAATTACCCCTGGAGCGCAAAACTGAAAGTAGCTATGTCTGAGTAGCAGTAAAAAAATTCAGTCTCAGAGGTGGCTGATGTCCTGCTTTTCCAGCAGCTACACATACCTCTATAGCAAGGGTGAGCAAAGTTCCCAAGCTCAAGCACCACATGCCAAAGTTTTCACATCATAGGAAGCCACAAGACGTTTTACACTGATCACAGCTTCCGCCGATCCCAGGATACAGGGCAGTGTGACTTCTTCCAACCCAGCCACCTCCTGTCAAAGCTCCAGCTTCCAGGCAATCTGGCAGGTTCGGGCAACAGCAGCTCAGAACACACGGCTCTTGTTCTCACATCCCCCAGGAGTCTTCAGGAGCAGTGAAACTGGCCGCTTTGTTTCTCTTGCTCCTGAGGGAGCCTCATGAGCAACCATCCCCTGACCCCAGGCAGCCACTTCTGGCAAGGGCAGCAGTACAGGTACCCGAGAGCCACATGTGGCTCCTGAGCTGCCATTTGTCCACCTCTGCTTTATGGGAATCCAAAAAGAAAAGCAGAACCACCAAATCCCAACCCAGATGAAATAATGATGCCATGTCAGCTTTGCTGAGACAACTTCCTTCCTCCCCCATTTTGTTCTCCACAATAGTCTCTTTACAATAGCACTCGGTGAGGTCATGAGAGGGTTTGATGTTCGGTGTCATCAATATGCTGATAACACCCAACTCTACCTCTCTTTTTCATCTGATCCAGGTCTGGTGGTCTTGGAGCTTATGCTTACAAGGTGTTTAGCAGCTGTGGGGGACTGGGTGAGGGTAAGCCGTCTGAAGTTGAATCCCAACAAGACAGAGGTGATGTTAATGGGGAGGCCGGTAGGGTTGGCATCCCCCATCATTGATGAGGTTCACCCTCCGCTGGTCCTGCAGGTTCGTAGTCTGGGAGTGCTCCTCGATTCCCAGCTCCGCCTGAATGTCTAGGCTGGGGCTGTGGTGAGGAGCGCGTTCTGCCAGTTACATCTGGTGCGGCGGCTTTGGTCGTATGTCTCCGACTCTGACCTGGTCACTATCTTCCATGCTTTCATCACCACAAAACTGGACTATTGTAACGTGCTCTACGTGGGGCTACCCATGGTGATGCCTCAGAGGCTGCAGCTGGTGCAGAATGCAGCGACCCACCTCCTTATGGGGATGAGTCACCAGGAGCACATTACACCAGTGCTCCATTCTCTGCACTGGCTGCCTACAGTCTTCTGGGCCCAATTCAAGGTGTTGGTGCTTACCTATAAAGCCTTATACGGCCTGGGCCCTGCCCTACCTGTGGGAGCACCTCACTTCCCGGGCTCTGGATTGGCCCCTACAGTCAACTGGAGGCGCCTTTCTTGAAGTCCCCTGGGTATCCGAGGGGGCGACTATGGAGAGGGCGTTCTCGGTGGCTGCACCAAGGCTGTGAAACTCCCTCCAAGGCAAGCTGAGGTCCGTGTGGCCCCAGACCTCTCCTCCTTTTGACGACAAAGTAAGACCTGGCTGTTCTGCCAGGTTTTCGGTTAGTGAGATGGGTAAGGGGTGGGGGGCTTGTAGGTGGTTTGTATATTGTTCTGGTGCCCCACCATTTTATAGAGTTATTTTATAGTGTTGTTTTACATTTAATATTGTTATTTATGTATTTTATTTTATTGTATTGTATTTTGCATTCTTAATTTTTTTTATATTGTTAGCCGCCCCGAGCTGCAGTTGCAGGAGGGTGCGGTATATACAGTTATGTATAAATAAATAAATAAATAAATATTGTTAATCTTGCCCAACACTCGGACCCTATCCAGGCTTCAGTGGCATGTTTCCTAATTCTTGCCATTTCACAAGCCTTCCTTTTCCTCCTCCTGCCTGGCTCAGATTTCTGGAAAATCCCATTTTTGTCTTCCTCAATCCTCACCTACTATGTGGCCCTGGGACTTTCCTCAGACCTTTCTTTGAGATAGCACAAGGCGTTGGCTCCCAAACTCACCTCTTTCTTGAACTTTGATTTGATTACTACACAAACACACCACCACCACAAGGCAACACAAATTAACAAACAAACAAAAACAGAAACAACAATTAAATCATCAATCATCATCATCCCTAAATTTCCTCTGGAAGTTTGGCTACCTTGGACTTCTTCTGGATCAGAACTCTATCCTTTCTAGTTGCATCTTCCTAACACTGCTAGCATGGCCCTGTTCTCATGGCCTTCTCTAGCTTACACAACTGATGTCGTTGTGACATAACAGAGCTCATAATTTCCCTAGTTTACACAATTGATGTAGCAGAGCTCTACTCCAACACACACCGATGTGGTGGGTGATTTTGTTAACTTGGTTCACATCACTTGAAGTCCCCATTCTTTTGGACCAGCTAATGCTATATCTGACCCCCCTTTTGCAACCTGAACAGTGCAAAGGGGACAAATTATAATGAAGATTATGGTCTTCTCAAATCAGAAATGAACAAAATGTCCAATATACATTTGGATAGGTAGAAAATGTTATTAAAACTGGAATTCCTAAAATGTGCTATACCTCACCAGACTTTCTGCAGTTAATCTTTTTGGAAAACAACTCTATTTGAAGAACTTAAATTATAATTAGGCACTTATGAATTAGGTTTGTGGCAGATAGTTCAAATGGGATTAGGGACCCAATCCCACTTTTAATAGATGTCAGTGAGTGCCAGAGGCTGTTTCTTTAGCTGCATGTTAGACGTTGTGCCTCATTTCTGTAGGCATAAGTGGAACTTGGGGGGAAATGAAGCAAATATTTTCATCATTTTCCAAACAGTTTTACTGTGTGAATTATGGTGAAAACAAAACAGTACCCTTACCTGAGCTAAGGCTGCAACCATGATATTATTCTAAAGCTAATCCCCAAACCCCTAAAAGCTTTGCATGATTTTTCTTACAAAAAGCTTCATTCACAGTGTTGCCAGTACGAACTAGCGGTATCCCACTGAGGAGACAGAGAAAAAGGTCACCACACTTGGAGCCAAAGCTGAGGTTGTTCAACAAAAGTTTTGGTGAACATTCCAGACAGAGAGAAGATTGACTTTGGAAACTCAGTAAATGCGTCAGAAATTAAGCAGGGGTGCAAACAACGAGCAAAGCTTGGTTTTTCATGATTAATTACTTGGAAGTTGGTGCTGAAACTTCATATTTTTGGTCACTTATTAAAGCAATTTTTCACCCCTCCCATTCCAACACACACCTTCCTTCCAGCAAATAGACTCAAGGTACTGACCAGATTCTTTGTTATATTCTGACTCTTTTACACATATGCAGTGATGCACAACAGCTGGAAACACTATTTAACTTAACACAAACCCATTTTAAGTCAGGTTTACAGCTGCTTTGCTTCAGATGACATAATGGACCTTATTCTCCTCTTAACGAATTTACACAAAAACAACTTCATTGACCAAGTGGAGTTACTTCCAAATTTGCACTTGTGTGGGTGAAAGAACAATTCACTTTCGCACTATAGGACTTGCCAGTTGGATACAATTTTGGTCCTTAGTTTCTGTTCTTCTGTGGATTTGCTTCTAAAGGAACTCTTGATAAAGGAAAACATAACACAAGCAGAATATAAACACCAAAGAAATCTTCTTAAAGTTGATTAAAACAAAGCAAAAACCCACCGAATCTCAAAACCCTAAAACTTTCGAATTAAGCAGCAAGTGTCACTGGTTGTTTTTAGACAAGCACCTCCCCATTACTCACCCATCACCTACCAATCATGCATGTTGCAGGGTTGCATTGTCATCCTATGCAGCCCTGCAAAATGCGTGATGAGTGGGTGATGGGTGAGTAATGGATGGGGAGGCGCTTGTCTAAAAACAGCCTCTGTTTGAAGACCAAGTAGCTCCAAAGACCAATGAGAAGAGTTCCAATGTTCCATGTTACATTAAAGGTCCATCTACCATTGCAATAGAATTATTGGGCCAACACCAAGATAA
This sequence comes from Sphenodon punctatus, assembly GCA_003113815.1. Classification (NCBI taxonomy): domain Eukaryota; kingdom Metazoa; phylum Chordata; class Lepidosauria; order Sphenodontia; family Sphenodontidae; genus Sphenodon; species Sphenodon punctatus. The sequence goes on along the minus strand of QEPC01008520.1, from coordinate 1,907,820 downwards.
CCACCGAAGTCATCCTTGTGATCCATCTTTAAATACAATGAGTCTTTTCCCGTTTATTCTTGCATCTTGTTCAATTAGGGGGTAGGGTAGAAGTTTATAAAATCCATGAGTGGCATGGAGAAAGTAAATAGGGATCTGCTGTTTGTCCTTTCTCACAATAAGAGAACAAGGGGACACTCTCTTAAGTTAAATGGTGGCAGATTTAAAACAAACAAAAAGTAGTACTTTTTTACTCAGTTGACAATACTGTGTTCACTGGCAGTTGTGGAACTCTTTGCCAGAGTTGGATAAATTTGATAAATACTTAGAGGATAGAGCCATAAACGCTTACTAGCAGTTGGGGCTTAAACTAACTCCTAGCTACCGGTAATGATCAGCAAGAGATGGGTCACACCTCTATGACCTGTACATGTACTTCTCTTGAGCTACCACAGCTGGTTACTGTCAGAGATAGGATGCTGGGCTAGATGGACCACAGGTCCAACCCACTATGGCACTTCTTATGTTCTCATTCCATTTGATGGTGAATAGGTTCAAGTCAGATCAGGTCACTGTTTCAGCTTCTCACCGGTTCATCCATTTTCTTTTTCAAATATTTCATCTAAAAATTCCAATTCTGACATATATCTCTCTCTGCTCATTAGTGATCTTAACGTTTCTCTTATATATGCTGGTTTTACAGAGATTCTGGTGTTCCTAACAAGGGTAGGCTGGCCGACAATCTGATTTATTATGACTAATACATACATATGACTATACATACACACACACATATCCCCATAAAAGCAGAAATGGAAAACTTTGCCAACTGCCCTCATTAGCTTCACAGCTCAAGTTTCACAATGAGAGTTACAAGCCCAGAAACTCTTTCAATTTTTTTACCCTTAAACTCACTTTCCCCACTAACAACTTAAATACAAGGAGACACAATGAATCTGGCAGCCTACATATTGTATTTGCAGGCTTTGAAATAAGTCTAAGTTAGTGTGCATCAACTTTTTCATTGACCTGTCAGCTATTACGCGCACGCGCATGCGCGCACACACACACACACACACACACACACAGTGATTCTGGTATTAAAGTGGATGTTTCCAAGGTTCTCTATTACATGGACAGGATCGCCCAAAACGTGGTCACTATGCAGCAGCCACTAACCCATCACCCACGGCATCGGTACAAAGAATGTAAATGCGCACACACATGTCGGTGTGTTGTCTGTCAACTAGGTTGCAGAGGAGTTAGTGTGTTTGGGGATGGGTAAGTGACAGGGTGTCGATGGTGCGGTAAGAAGCAGGTGGCCGGAGAGCAAGTTTGGGGCTGCTTGGGTGTGGATCGATCAGCAAATCGGTTTGGATTAGGTTTGTGCTTGGGAGATCTCCCTCCCTCTCTTGCTTCCCCTCTCTGCCTTGAAGTGACTGCACAGGGCTCACAAGAGAGGGAGCCCACCTTCCTTAGCTGGTAGAGTATTTGTAGGGGAGGGGAGGAAAGTGGCAGTGCCTGGCTCCCCTCTTCACCGTAAGGCATTTCCTCCCACCGCTCTCCATTCACAAACACAAACCGCCACCATTCGCTAGGTTCAAAACTTACAGCATGTGAGGGGAGTGCTACATGCACACTCACAGCATGGTTACCGGACCGTTTCATGTCTTATTGATTATTGGTCTGGAATACAATAATTTTGGCCTTCACACCCCTCTGAAAAAAACTCTCTCATCTGTCAGGCTTTCCCTAGCTTCTTACCCCCCACAGCCTGCTCACCGTTTCTCCTTGTACTGTCTTGTCATTTAGGGTCCCCCTTTCCCCCTGTAACTAAGCTACGCACATGCACCTGGGTCCAGCCTAACATTGCTCTCTCGCTCATCTCCCCTCCTTTAGTCCATCCTAGACTGTAAGGCTGCTGAGGCAGGGACCTCTCTCTAATAAACGATTGTTCAGCACCGGGCACATTGTTTGTGCTATGGAAGGAGATGATACAGAACTCTTGTCCTGGCCACTTTTCCTTCACATTCCCTTTGCTTGGATGATCAATGCTATCTCTTTATATAATCTAGGGATTTAGACCATTAAGAGCCAGTCTAAATCAGCTGTTATTATGTAGTAGCCCTGGAGATAAAAGGAAGCCTAGAGCACCAAAAAAAGTGCTATATTTTCACTCTCCAATTCTGAATGAAGTCTTTGCATAAAACTCTTTCTCACAGAAAACTCACCATTTCTGATCTGTTGAAGTCCCTCTTCTCTGCGACATCTCACTTCCCTTTTTGTTTCATATTTGTGCAATTTTAACGCTTTGGGCAGGGGAGGAGCTATTGCTTGATTGGGGAATTGGGTGAGTAGTATTGGGGGGAAAAAGGGGTGGGAATGCCACTGCTCCTCTGTGAGAGGAGTGGCTATTGGCACAGGAGAGGGTGGGGTCTGTGCCATAACCCCTCTAAGAAAGGAGTGGGCTACAGGCATTGTTTATGCTAGAGGGGGGGAGACAGTTCTGGTATGTGAGAAGGAATTTGTATGGGTATGTGGAGTGGGAGAGGGAGGTAAATGTGGGCTGGGTCACAAGGCTGAGAATTTTATTGTATTCAGGTCATTAATTTGCATTGTTATATTGATTTGGATTGAGGTATGGGAAGGCTGGATTGGGGGGGGCGGGATGCAGAGTTTAGAGCTGGGGTTTATTTGAATTTTATTTGCACTTTTAATCTTTGTAAGCTACCCTGAGTTTGGGGACAAGTGGCATAAATATCTAACAAATAAAACAAATACATTTGTTTATGATAATATTTGGTTCATCCTCCTTGCAACCCAAAGGATGAATGCAGGCTAGGGTGTCCACTTCTGAATTCCTTCTGCAGTTCTTACACAAAACTCGCACAGAAGCCAAGTAAAGGCTACCGGAAGACTACAATATACATTTTTATAGGAAAATAATCTCAAGGTGGACCCATACCGCAGCATTCAGAGGAGGAGAAGGACTCAGAGCTAAGAGGGACATCCACAGAGAAATGATATTTCCAATTCAATAGATGGGAATACACTTTGCTGTGTTTAATTTCAGACCACTACCCCATGCTTACTCAATAAAATGTCATCTTACTCACATCTTGTCATTAACTTTTTTTATATAGATTACAACCTCCTAGGGACAGAGATCATTTCTTTATGGTATGCTTATACAGTGCCTAGCACAGTATGATACTACTGCTAGGTACGATGAAAATACAGATGATAAATCAAATAAATAATAATCTTGACTGGCAGAAAATACGATTCCAAATATAACAAAATCTAAAACATTACGCTGACTGCTTTTAGTCATTGGGTCTAGCTGAATGACTGAGTCACAGCTTGATAAGTCTAGACTTCAGGAAAAAAAAGGCCACACCAAATACATTTCCTTGTTAGTCCCTCCCTCTTTTTCTACTTATCTACATAAAAAATACCAAATTTCCACTCTTTTCCTTGTAGGGTCTATCAATAACATTGCAGACAAACTCCGTTAGCATATAAAGGCTGCAACGTGCTTGAATTACTTTGTGTTTTCCTTTGTGTTAATCTTCCCGGCCAGACAATGCACTGGAATTGATTTAAACTACTCTTTTCGAAATATTGCAGCTATTTCTCCATTAGAATATCGGGAATGAAAACAGATCCGTCCATTCTGGAAGAGGATCATAATGAACTTTGCAGAAAATGAAATAAATGAGAACAGAAAATAATCTAGCAATATCAGATTGGATGGTTTCAGATAGTACATTTTGCATCAACAAACTTGCTGCTGATATATTTTCTTCCAGAGCATTTGCTTACAGTTTTATCTGCTTGCTTGTAAATGCCAAAGATTTTTTTTTTTAAAAGCACAAACCCAGAAAAAGGACCCATTTTCACATTAATTGAAGGACCCACAGGAAAGGTTATACTGGATCAGATCAATGGCCCAGTTAGTAATATCCTATGACAGTGGCCAAAGCAAGCTGTTCCACAGGAGGAAGTGCAGTTAGCAGTTATAGAATCACCTAATCCATGGAAAGTTTGCATCTAACAATTACAGGTTCTTTTATATTCGTAAAGATCAATGTTTAATTAGAGCTGAAGGTACACAATTTTGTCCCTCCAAGTGCTTGCCCAGGTGAGACCACTGCCTGGACTGCTGCTTGGTTCACTGCCACTCCCCACCCACCCCCTGCCCCCTCCAGGTAAGCAAAATGGGAATTTGCTCAGATATCACTTTGTGGTGCCTGAATCATGAGAGGCGATTCGTGTACCACGAAGCTGAGTGGTATACCCAGCTCTAGTTTAAATTATTTCCTGTGGTTCTTAGGAGAGGGCATATTAAGTATATCCCAGCTGTTCCAAAACTGTGGGCTGTGGACCACTGGGTGGTCTATGTGGTCTGCAGAAAGTCTAAGGAACCATCCATGGCTACAGCAAAGCAGACTTTGAACTCTACTGTTACCATATTTGGAGACAGGGCTAGGGCCACTACTTTGTTATCCCCCCCCCATCCAAACACTGGAGATGGCCATAGTTCTGGTGGAGACTGAAGTGGCCATCCCATAATACGCATGCACGTGACAACGGCCACTGCCAATTGGTGTATGGCATTCATGATTTGGCAGTGGTCCATTGGTCCAAAAAGTTAGGAAGTCAATAGTATACACTATTATCATACTTGGTGTTCTTCCTATTCATATAAGCATCAAATGCTTTTTGGAATGCTAAAGATCACTTCACTTCAGTCTCATGGCACTGCCTAACTGCCAGGTTCTGTGTTTTCTTCTCTCTGTTTGGACTTGGCTGTCTTTCATTTGCAATTAGCGTCCAATGAACTTTCACTCTGCCATTTTTATACTGTTGTTATCCTTTCCCCTCTTCTTCGTCTCTTCTCTAGAGTAAACAGTCTGCATTTTCTCCATGTCTCTTCATACCCAACTCGCTTCTATCATTAGTTTCTGTACCTTCTCTACTTCAGCTATATCTTTTTTTGACACAGTGACCTAAAATGAACACACCACGTCATTGCACTGATTTTATGTAATAGAATTTGAGTGCTCCCTGTATTCTTTTCTCAGGGGTGTAGTTGAGGAACAGCAGGGAGATTTGTCTCGGGGCCCAAGGCTGGGAGGGGGCTCACAAATCATGTCCTGTTGCGGCACGGCCTGGCGGAGACTGAGCTGAGTGGAAGCGGAAGTGCGTGCAGCATGTGGTGTGCGTAGGACCCATCGAGTGGACAGCACAGGATGGAGAAAGCACCGGTGGCAGCGGCGGCACGAGGCAGGCAGTGCAACCACAGCTTCTGGGGGTCAGGCACAGAAAGCGGAGGGAGGGAGAGGCACCGTGGTGTCAGAAGTGTCTCCAGAGTCTTTACCGTGTAAGTTGACCGTTTTCTGAAATAAGGCTGCTGGGGGAGGGGGGGGGTGGGGAGAAGAGAGTGTGAGAGATGGGGGGGAGGGGGAAGAAGAGATGGTGATGAGAGGCTGAAGCTCATTTCTTGCACCTGGTCCCATGCCCCTGTATTTTCTACCCCATTCCTTGGGAATCTTAACATCCCACCCACCCCAAATTTTTGACAGTTGCTGCTGTCCACTGAGCAGAGATCTTCAAAAGAGTGGAAACAAATATATCATATTATGTTTGTAAAATTTGGAAAAAATATTATTTTTAATAATAATAGTAATTAATTCAATTTATAATAGTAATAAAGTAATAAAGTAATAGTGGTAATTTAATTTATAAAAGTAAGATATTTGTAAAATATCTGAAGAAATGCAATCCAAACAAAATTCATTTGTTCAGGGGAGGGGGGTGACAAAGCAGGAAGTGGTCCCTTAAAGGAACTTGCTTATCACTTTGGGCTCATCCACCTTTGGGGCTATATAGTCAGCAAACTCCCCTGAGTCTGGGATTCTGTTGTAGGGAGCTGAGCTGACCAGAGCTAAGGTCCAGGCTGGCTGGTGAAGTGTGCTCTCCGTGGTCCTGAATTAAAGGGTCTGAGGAGCTGTTGAGCTGAGGTGATGGGGTCAAGAAACTGGTAGCCCACAGCTGGGTTCACCCCAAGGACAACAAAAATGTCAGCAAACCCAGGCGAGCAAGAACCCAGGTCAGAGTACAAAGACTATATTTTGTTGGTATGTTGACTGCTGATGTATGTTGGTTTCCTGGATGTGCCCCTGGAGGAGCTATTAAAGTCTGGAAATAGATAACTCTTTCTGTAATCTGAGAATTACTGGAAGGCCCAACTTCTACAGATACTCACCCCATCAGGGCAGACACTTGATGCAGTGAGGTTTGGTCATTTCATAGGTCTGAAATGACAAATTGCAGTGAATGCTGTTTCTGTCAGAAACAGGTCATTCACCTTCATTCACATGACGTGGAAACTTACCAGCTTTCCCATTGTTTTTACCATTTGTTATTTTTGTGAGTTGAACAGAGCTACTACAGGGCCACTCCTGAGCCCCATGTGTAAAAGTGCCAGCTAAGTGCTGGGGAAGTGCTGGAAATTGCTGTTAACATATTGTAAGACTGTCGTAAAAGTGATGAAAAGGGACAGGAAATGACAAAAAATATCACAGGTGCCAATATTGACAATGGTGAAAGTGCAGAATCACCAGAGACTGACGAAGTACCAACTAGGGGTGTGCATTTTGTTTTTACAAAATGCATTATTACAAAAATGAAAACAAAAATGTTTTTATTTTGTTTTTGTAATAATAAAAAGGAAAATAATAATAATGAAAATAATGAAAATTTTTGGTTTTGTTATTTTTCTGTAATTTCTGGTAATTTCCAGTATTACTGATATGCTGGAAATTACTGAAAAATATCGATAATAGCAGAAATTGCTGGAAATTACCAAAAACAATAACTAAAATAAATAATGAAAACAAAAGTGAACAATAAAAGTAACAAAAACTAATGTAATTTTAATAACGAAAACAAATATGATTTTTTTCCCCCCGTAAACACATAACACTGACAAACACTCGCAGACTCTCCTGAAAAGCCTGCCTATAGCGTACCAAGCCAGATTCAAGGTGTTGGTGTTGATCTATAAAGCCCTACACGGTCTGGGCCCCTCATACCTTTGGGACTGCCTCACTCTCCGTGCCTCAGGGCGATCCCTGTGGTCTGCTGGGGGCGCCTTTTTCGAGGTCCCCCTTGTTAAACGGGGGGCCACAATGGAGAGGGCATTCTCGGTGGTCGGGCCACGACTCTGGAACTCCCTCCCAGAGGAAGCTCGCCTGGCCCAGGGTCTTATGGCTTTTCATCGAGCCTGTAAGACCTGGCTGTTTGCCCAGGCCTTCGTAGGGGAGGGTGGGATAGGTTGGGGGGGAGGGGTGTATAGTAAATGCTGGGGAGGGGATTATTCTTTTTTAACTATTTATTTTATTATGTTTTATGAGTTTTATTATTGTTTTATTTGTTCTGAGCCACCCCGGGATGCCGTGGGTATGAGGGGGCGGCCAATAAATGTAAATAAATAAATGGAAGTTGGTATTTGCCTGCGGAATGGGAACACTTGCTCTTGTCTCAGCTTCTCGTTTCAGTTAGGGGTAATATTTGGTGAAAACTGTAAATAAATACCTACCTACCTAGTTAAGGGTGTGCCCAGGCTAAAAGAAAGAGAGGATCCATCCCTTGTCCTTGAGTGCATGCCTTCCTCTCCGCTTCCTCCTCCTGAGTTCATTCTCCTCATGAGTGAGAGTAGGGACTGGAACTACAGGCCAGATCCAAGAAACGGAAAGGGGCCAAACAAAAACAGCTACCGACCGACTATGGAGCTGCCCACCCATGGAATATCAAAAATGAATATCAAAAACAAACACAAGAACAACAATATAGCTAGTCATACTTTTGGATTAATCAGAAGTGGGTGAATTCACTGAATATATCCAGGTGCTGGGTTATTAATTTCAGCTTTAATCTTCAGTTATGCTCCAGGCTAGATCAATTTCAGGAGTAGGATATCCTAGAGATATTTCTATGAAAAAACGCCAACTTTAGTATCCATTTTCCTGCGCAGGAAACAGCCCTGTGTCCTGTTCTGAATGCTGGAATGCAAAAGAAGACCCAAACAAAGCTGAACACACACAGCTAGCCAAAGAAATGAAGAGTGTGAGTAGATCGTAATAAGCGTGCACACCCTGAGTTTGAGCATTGCACTTGAGGGTTTTGCCATTGACATCAGTGAAGCTAAGTCACCTTCTCTTGTGCACTTAACATGTTAAGTTCATGTAAGATGCTCCCAAAGAGAATGGATGCTCTTTATATATGCCAATTTTGTGCAAGTATAAATCACGTCCCCAGATGAAGTGCATGGGAGAATTGGCTTCTCAAAATAAAATTAACTTATTTTACACAGAAGGAGAAAAGCAAAACCAAAAAAAAGGTCTTAGGAATGGGTGGGATTACATTTAAAATCTGCCATATTTTAAAAACAAAAGCAAAAATCTAAGAGAAGCAAGTCAGTTTACTTCAGAGGCAAGGCAGGCAGCTGTATTTAGGAGAGTTTCTTGCTTATTCATCTTTGCTTGTTTGTTTTATAATCAAGCTTTATTGATCAACAGTCGAGTGGTGTAAATGGAGCTGTGGAAACAGGGTCTATGAAGGAATCTTGAATGTCAGGACCAACCACTGGCCTTCAATCCACTAAACAACATCAAGCCTGCTCGAATTAAACAAATGAGCTATAATCGCAATTCTGTTTGATGTCTTGCAGGAAAGGATATTTTTTACTTTTTTTAAAAAATGATGTGAGCCCGACTGTGCCTTTTAACTAAAACAAAAGCAAGTTCTTTAAAAGAATAAAATGAACTGACTTACAAATTGCAGCCAAATTCCAGAAGCTTTCTCTGTATAATCAAACATCAAAGTTGGATTTCAAATGAATAATAGGGTTTTGTAATAAAAGTTAAGCTCCTCCTCATTTGCATTTTAACAAAACAACCACCATCCATTGATATCTTAAAAGAAAGGCTGAGATCCAACATGAAACATCTTTGGGGCTTTGATATCTCAGCTGTTACCTGTTCTGTGTGGCTGTTTGGTTGCTCCAGCAGGGAGCTATAGCTCGACCATTTTGGGTTCAATTTTGTTTTTAAACCAGTAGTCCCAAAGCTTAATAATAATAATAATAATTTATTTAAGTGCATAGACAAAAGTCATTACACAAACATAGACAAAAAACATATACACAATCAAAAACAGACACAAACATGACTGATTATCAAAATCCCGACATAGTAAAAAGGAAACGATCACCGAGATCAGGGGTCATAATAACATAAAGCCTCCCACCCATCTCCGAGGAGTACTAAGGCCATCCCTGATAAGAGAGGCTACCAGAGAAGTCAAGAATCATAATGGCACGAGGCCCCCCTCCCATCTCCAGGCGGTACAGAGGCCTTCCTGGCTGCCCTCAGAGCAAGTACTTTAAAGAGAAACCAAGCCACCCTCTTGGTCATAATTTCATTCCGCCCCAACAAAAGTATCAGCAGGGCCTGCTGGTCCGATCTTGATAACCAACGATTTATATAAGGAGATCTCCATCTGGCTCGGAGGCTGGTATACAATTCACAACAAAATAAAGAATGTTCAAGAGAGTCTACTACCCGCAAAGGGCAGTCACATAGACAAGAGGATGAATGCCTCTCCTGGAAATGACCTTCTGTCACTCCTGAAGGAAACACACCCATCTTTGCCATTGTGAAACACCTCCGCACACCGTGGCTCAGCTGGAACTGTAAATATGAACCCGGGGAGAGAGAACACTCATATAGCCCTAAAACTGGGGCCAGTGAGATCTTACATCTAAGAGAGTCCATTTCGTCTTGTGCAGTAATATCAACCAGCCTTTGGTTAAAGAGGTTCCTTATACCCCTATAGCTCAGGGAGTATAGACTATCTAGTGAAAGGCCCATAGCACATAACTTAGCCTCCACCGGGGTTACCCAAGAGTTGTCCTCCATAAGTACCAGAGTAGCCAGTGGGGCGACAAGACCAAAATGGAGCTTCACCCAGTAACCAATGGCTATATGCCACACCTGAGCCTCAACAGGAATCAGACCACATTCCCTATGAAGGACAGCACTGGGAACATGGTTGGGCAGGGCAAGCAGCGATCTTAGGAAGGTGGTCTGAAGCCTTTCAAGAGCCAAAAACCTCCCAGCCATCCAAAACTGAGCCCCATAAAGGAGTTGCCCCAGACACTTGGCCTTGAACACCTTGATGGCTGGAATAACAGGTGTCCTCCTCTGGCTCTGAAAAAGCTGCAAACTGACCTCCCTGATAATTTAGCTTGCCTGACAGCCGCCTTAGCATGTACAATCCATGACCCATTGGCCTGGAAAACCAGCCCCAGATATTTATAGGATGTAACCTGTTCCAACGCATGTGCTCCAATAAACCACTTATGTATCTTCCTCCTAAGGGACCCAAAGCTTAAAAATCCGGGTGAGCTGGATTGTTGTAGTTGCACCCACCATAATGGGCTTAATTAACTGGACCCTCAGGTGTGGGGGAGGCTTACTGAGGTCAGGTGAACCACAAGACCTGGTCATATAAAGATGGGCTGGGATCCTAGCAAGAGAGACCACCAGGAAACCCTGGCAAAGGGAAGCCATCTCCTGTCTCCATTTTAGGAGATCCGTGAAACAGCAGCTGGAAGTAATTTGTATTTAAGAGACCTGGGTTTCTAAAAGTCTGTGAAACCAAAAACTTGGTAGCTCTAGGCTGAGGTTTGAGTAGGGGAGCCCAGCCACTGGTTCTATGCTTCCTGGTGAATTTTCCCTTATGTAGCTTATTCTCAGCCAGTAGCTCCTTCCTTCTCTTTGGACCCTTCTTCCAGGGTCTATTAAATTCCTTCAGTTACAGTCACACTCCCAGATAGCCATATCCATACTGGCAGACCCCATGACAATTCCCTCTAGTTATTTTCTCCTTAAACCACTGGAGTCTCCACTTTTATCCTTGAAAGTTGGCAGTTCTAATACAAGATGAATTGTAATGATGGAGTTAAAGCTTCCTTTACAAATCAGGACATTTCCCTTGTTATCATTAGAGGGTTTTTCCTCCCCAAATCCAGTAAATTCAATATGCCTTTTTAATTACACCTTGGATTTTCAAAGCACACCTTTAGGGCGTGGCATCTCCAGTGGGAGATGGGACATCCAATTTTTGAGGCGTATTTGAAACACCCCATAACATTTATTTAGCTAGAGGTAAAAGAAGAAAACTTAACACAAACTAACTGAAGTAGCACAGACAGTGAGTCTTCGTTTAAAAGCTACACCCCATCCACTATTTTCTTTGGTTAAGGCAACAGGTAACCAGTTGCAAAAGCTTACAAAACTTCTAAATGTTCCAAAACTCACAAGCAAGTTAAGGGAAGGGTTGTTGTTCTTTGTCCTAAGCCAGTCTCTGGTAGCTTCCACTGTGAACCATAACTTAGACAAGTAGGGTAAGGACTTGGTTCCTAATGCTCTTAGGCTTCTTCAAACCACTTCCATTCAACATTTCAAATCACTTCCCTTCTGACGTATTGTAAAAGAGCAGCAGCAGTTTCAGCTTTATTAGATTTACCACACTTCCCTCCATCAAACTAGGACATTTGGTGGATTCATCAGAAACCCTTGCTCCTGGTCCATCTTGTAGAAACTTGCCTAAATACAAATAGCAGCTTGGAGAGGGCCCCTCGTCTCGCTAGATGGTTCAGAGAGAGTCTGTCTTCCTTTAAATTATAGCAGTGGTGGTAATTACTGTGGGGATTGTCTGCCTCCTGCCACTTATTGGAAGACTATATATTATTTAATGCTGTCTGAAACTTTTGGAATGGATGCATTGCTTAGAAGTCTACAGAGTAATAGCAAAACAAACATATTTGCAGCTTGTTCTGGAAGCAATTTGTAGTGATACAGCCTCTCTCAACCACTCTTCCCAGGTGGATGGCGACTGCCCATCTCACTAAGCAAGCATAATCTGACTAGCTGGACCCCTAAGCAACAATCAATATCACCACCAGAGCAGCTTGTGTCAGCATTTTCAAATGTGTAGACAACATGTTATCAGGGCTTCAGAGGTAAAATAAAGATGATTCATGCTGGGATGAAACTTGGCATGCAGTTTTAGTCAACATTGTTATTTATTTTAAAAATAATTTTAAATAAATCAAAACTGGCTGAATCATTTATGATAGCATCGCCCTAAAATGGAGACTACCATTATGGTTGAAATGGTAATTTGTAAGTGTAGTCAGTTATTTAAAGTCATGTAGAACATTCTCCTAAAACATCATTCTCCTAAAACATCTTGACTCAGAATGGAACTGTTCTGGAAAAAACAACATAAAGTTCTTTCTGCCAAATCTGAGTTTGGAGAAGTAATTTTTCACTTAAGAAAACTAGGCATTCATTTTTATGCACTCTGAAACTCTAAGCAAGATCTATAATTATAGACCCATGGGAGCGGCTCTACAGTTAAGGCTCTATAGTTAAAATAATGAACATTTTACTTGTTATAAACTTGAGAATATTTATTTTACCAGTGTGGAATTTTGTAGAGAGGATTGCTTGGGTGAGGGGTAGAAGCTGTCCAAATTTCAGACAGATTGGTTTAGAAACAGCCGAGGTATAGGACTTTGAATTTTGGAAGCAGAACTGTTTTTCTTCCTTTTGCCACATTTCTGTTGATGGAGGAAGGTTTGTTTTAATTTATTCATGTGGAAATGTAGAAGTGTCAGAAAATTAAAATGTGCATTCTAGTCCATTTCTGAGTTTAGATTATGAAAATGCATTGCGTAGTTTTTAAGTTATGATGTTTTGAAGTTCCTATGTTATCCAATGGAGTGAGATTTTAAAATAACGTCAGATGGAGGTGGATTAGACATATAACAAATGCTCATGTTTTATGTACATCTCTGTCTATGCTGTCATATAGAAGAGAAGAGAACGAGTATCCATGCATACGACATAGGTAGAGAGGTTATTATATGTGTAGATGCTACACATATATGCTACCTACGGACACTCATTCTCTTCTATATGAGAGGGTAGAGGGATATGTACATAAAGCGTACATGTGTTTGTTGTACGTATAATCCATTTATGTGCACAGGTTGTATTACTTATAAGAGGCTGGGAGCCAGAACACCCCCTGGGCTCTGTGGGATGGGAATGGGGGCTAGTGGGTAACAATGGAGGGGAGGGGGTGGGAGCCAGGACTCCTGGGTTCTCTGGGAGCCACAGGCTGGGCTGGAGTGTTAATATTTTTAAAAGGCTGCAGAGGCGATCCTGGAAACTACAGACTGGTGAGCCTGACATCTGTGCCAGGCAAAATGGTGGAAACTATTCTTAAAACAGAATCATGGGGCAGGGTGTCATCCGTCGTCGGGGCCATCAGCGGGGCAGTAGTGGCTGCGGCCTCTCCATGTGAAGGTGATGGAGACAAGACCCCAGATCGGTGGATAGGAGTTCAAGGGGGACCTTCAGAGACCTGCACCTAGGGACTCCGCTGCAATCTCTGGACTGCCCTCGCTTTTGGACTGCTTCTCCCTCCTGCCATGGGGGAGGGGGCGGGGCTTGGATCCGTACTGTTTGTAAGTTGCTCTGTTGGGCCACCTTAAAATATTGCTGCTGTTGGCAGGGCTGAAGGCCCATGCATTTTTAGCAGAGTCTCTTGGAGATGTGAGTTGTGGGGTGAAATAGGTGGGACTGGGATAGGGAGGGGGAGGTCCCGAGGTCAGCTCCAGGTGTGAGGTGGATGCAGCGCAAGGGTTTGGGCTCCCGGGTGAGAGCAGGCAGCAGGGAATGGGTTGGGGATTGGGGTGGGAGGGGGGTTGGGTTTGTATATTTTCTTTCAAGTGGACTACTATTGGCTTCATATTTGATATATGTTTAGATTATTATGTATTGTTTAGATTATGTATTATTATATTATGCACTGTTTATATTATGTATTTATATTGTATTTCATTTGTGAGTTTAAGCCGCTACGAGACACCTGTGGTGTAGTCTGCGGGGTACAAAATTAAATTGAAATGAAATATTGATAAACATGGGTTTATAGCAAAGAGTCAACATGGATTTAGCAAAGGAAAGTTGTGCCTCACAAATCTATTGGCATTTTTTGAGGGTGTGAACAAGCATATGGACAAGGGGGAGCCAGTTGATATAGTGTATCTGGATTTTCAGCAAGTATTTTATAAGGTCCCTCATGAGAGACTCTTGAGGAAATTAAAAAATCATGGGACTGAAGGCAGTGTGCTATTGTGGATTGGTAACTGGCTAAATAATAGGAAGCAAAGAGTAGGACTAACAGTTTTCACAATTGAGAGAAGTAAATAGCGGAGTGGCCCAGGGATCTGTGCTGGGACCAGTGTTGTTTAATGTATTCATCAATGATCTGGAAAGGGGAGTAAGGTGATCATATTTGAAAATGATATCAAGTTATTCAAGGTAGTTAATACACGAGCGGACTGTGAATAATTGCAGGGGGATCGTGAGAGACTGGGCGACTGGATATCTAAATGGCAGATTAAATTTAATGTGGACAAATGCAAAGTGATGCACATAGGGCAAAACAATCCAAACAATGCTGGGTTCTAATTTAGGAGTTACCACTCAGGAAAAGAACCTTGGTCACTGTGGACAATATGTTGAAATCCTCAGCTCAGTGTGCGGTGGCCAACAAAAAGCAAGCAGAATGTTAGGAATTATTTGTAAAGGGATAGAGAATAAAATTGAGAATACCATAATGCCACTATATAAATCAGTGGCCCTTTTTACATGGGCCATGGCTGTGTGTGGGGGAGGGTACGCGCACCGCAGTGTGGGCAACGCATGGGTGCAAGTGTATACCGGCGTACATCCACCCCACATACGTGGACCAATCTCCATTGTTCCTGGTTGCTCTGTCCGTGTGTGAGTGAGTGCAGATGTGTGTTTCGCAGGAGCATTCACGTACCCCCACTCACCAGATGTGGGATTCACACGAGATGTGCCCACGCAGTTGATCTGCATGGGTATGAGTGGTACCATCTTGTGTAAATCCCATGGCCAGTGAGTGTGGGTGCGTGTGCGCTCCAGCGAAACACGCATTCCCACATACCTATGCATGGAGCAACCAGGGAAAATGGAGATTGCTCCATGTGTGGGGAGGTGGATGTGCGCCAGTGTGCACCCCTGTGCACACTGTGCCGCCCACACTGCAGGGTGTGCACACCAGGGGCGGCTGGTGGGTTTTTAGTTTGGAGGGGCAGTAAGGCCGACCGGCCCGCTGGTGGCAAAGCTGCCGGCAGGCCGGCGAGCCGGTGGGCGGAGCCAGGGCAACAGTAGGCGGAGCCAGGGCATAACCCAGCAGCAAGGAGTTCCCAGGGTTAACATCAGATGGAAGAAAACACAGTCTAAAATGCACTTCAAGCTTAAAATGAATAACGTCTAAACCCCAAGCACAGGGAAACAGTGGCAAAACACTGGCACAACCCAGCAGCAAGGAGTTCCCAGGGTTAACATCAGATGGAAGAAAACACAGTCTAAAATGCACTTCAAGCTTAAAATGAATAACCCCAAGCACAGGGAAACAGTGGCAAAACACTGGCACAACCCAGCAGCAAGGACAGCTTTGGGGTGGAATGCAGGGTGGGGGTGGGTGCGGGGTGGGGGGAACAGCCTAGGGGTGGGTGGGGGTGGTTGCAGGATGCATGATGGGTGCCGGGTGGAATGCAGGGTGAGCTGCTCAGGGTGGGGAGGAGGGTGACATTACAACCGAGCCTCAGCCTAGAACCAGATGCATGCCACGCATCAGAGGCGAGGCTGGCCCTCCCATCTGCCCTCTATGCCGCTGGGAAGGGGGACAGAGATGGGGGAGGACACCATTCCCTGGGGCTCATGTAAGGGCTGTTACCTAGGCCTCCTTGCAAACCAAGGATTTGACCCAAAGCCCATGGGAGTCTGTCCAGACGCATAGAAAGGCGCAGGATTGAGCCAAGGCACTCACTGCTACTAGTAAACACGGCAAGGAAAGCCCAACCCTCCCAGGAAAGAAAGGTGCAATGGCTCTCTGCGGGATTCCAACGCTCTGCAAACATTAACTAGTTCCTCCCCCCCAGCCTGGTAGGGAAGGATCATCCTTCCCTACCAGGCTGGGGGGGAGGAACTAGTTAATGTTTGCAGAGCGTTGGAATCCCGCAGAGAGGATCAGACAGTCAGCTAGCTTACCTGCGTCTGTGAATCAGTGAATGGGAGTGGCAGCAGCAGCAGCATGCGGCGTGGTGACTCTCTCTCAGCGGGGACTGAGGCAGAGAGGAAGCGCGCATGCGCGCTGCTCCCCCTTCCTCAGTCCCCCAAGCCAAGTATCTCGGCAGGGCTGTCAACGCAACCGCCCTGGCGAGATCTTCCATTGCGCCCATTGAGCGCAATGGAAGGCTGTAGCCCCTCCCTCCACAGCACGTCCCATATGTGCTGTGGACGGAGGAGTTCAGCCGCCTCAATCACGTTTTCCATAGGAAAACGCTTTGGGCGGCTGAGCAGCTGAACCTTTTTGTCCCTTTGGGGACCCACTCTCTCTCCCAGTGGAGTGGGTGGGTCCCCAAAGGGAGAACTGGTTCAGTGACAGCTACAGCAGCCTCTGCAGCAGTTCAGAGGCTGCTGTAGCTGTCATAAACGGCGGCGGTGGGGTTTTTTTGGTTTTTTTTATTAAAACCTGTTAAAGCCGCGGCGGTGCCCCCACAGGGCTTTGGGGGGAACCACCCATAACGCCCTGCAGGGGGAGTCATCCCTGGTGCACACACAAACCCCGCAGCCACAGTCCATGTAAAAAGGGCCATTGTGTGCAGTTTTGGTCGCCACATCTCAAAAAAGATATAGTAGAAATAGAAAAGGTACAGAGAAGGGCAATAAAAATGATAAGGGGCTTGGAACAGTTCCCCTATGAAGAGAGGCTGAATAGGTTGGGGGCTCTTCAGCTTGGAGAAAAGATGACAGAGGGGATGTGATAGAAGTCTATAAAATCATGAGTGGTGTAAAACATGTTACTAGGGAACGGTTATTCAACCTCTCAAATAGTACTAGAACTAGAGGACACTCCAGGAAACTAATGGGTAGCAGATTTAAAACAAATACAAAAGCATTTTTTCACTCAATGCACAATTAAGTTGTGGAATTTGTTGCCAGAAGATGTGGTCAAGGCCAGTAGTATAACTGGGTTTAAGAAAGGGTTGGACAAGTTTCTGGAGGATCGGTCCATTAGCAGCTATGAGCCAGGTAGGTTTGGGGAATGTAATTTCTTACTGTTGGGAGCTGGGAGTGAACAACAAGGAATGGATCACCCCATAGTGACCTGCTGAGCACTTATTCAGGCGACCGAGATTGGCCTCTGTCGTAGACAGATTCTGGGTTCAACAGACCATCGGTCTGACCCAGTATGGCATTTCTCATGTTCTTATGTCACTGGTAGGAGCTGAACTAGGACAATTTAAAGTGAAGTAAATGCTGCCAGGAAAGAGGCAGCAGCGGGCTTGTACTGGCGAGTCCCGGAGCTGAAGGGGCCAGAGCTGCATAGTGCCCAGGACAGGCTGCAGAAGCTTCCCCACCCATGAGAGAAGTCCCCATGTTAAAAATTCCAGAAGACCCACCAAAGTCAGTCTATTTTTTCCCCCACTGTGGTACTGTTGTAGGAGGGGGAAATGAGTGTATTCCCCTTTCAAAAACCATGGAAATCATAGGATAAAAAAACCTTTGATTTAAGAGAGGAGTTAAGGCTCCTACAAATTCAAACATGCTCCAAAAAACATGGAAATGGTAAGTCAAGGCAGGAAGGCTCCCATCTCAACGTACCCACTATGTAAGCTATGAAGATGTACAAGCTCGCATATTGTGCTTGTGCTCGAATATTGTGCAGTAGAAGGGGGGAGAGACTGTCGCTGATGCCCCCCGCCCACCTGTCTGTCTGTTGACTCCCTAGGTATCCCGCTTAAGTGACCACAGCAGCGAGAGGGTTTTGCTGCCAGCATGAGCCTCCTGCTGCCCCCGCTGTCGGGAGCGGGGAGCAGGAACTGGGGGCTGTCCAGCCACCACCCGCAACCTGGACACAGCCATTATCAGCGGAGGCGGCTCTAACCAGGAGGAGGGGGACAGCTCTGGCTGAAGTCCCCGGGGTAGGACAGCGGCAGGCAGCAGTCCCTTGGTCGAGTGCCTGCAGACCTTCTCCTCCCGCATCCTGCTGTGCCAGGGGGGCATATCGCTTTCCATGCCAAGCACCCCACTGGAGAAGTCCCCCTCTAGCAGCTTCTACTTAAGATTATGAGAGCCCCAAGGCCAAGAGGAACAGCACCTGGAACCTGCCCTTCCTAGCGTGGGCGCCCTCCACCTCTACCAGGATCTCTGCCCGCTACTCTGCTGTTTGCCTTGGAGCTGAGCTTGGGGTTACCGCTCCTCCTGTTGCTGCCTCTCGCCCCTTGCTTCTCACTTTCCAAAAATGTGAGAGGGGTGTGTGTATGAAAGAGATAAGAATGTGTTTGCGTGTGGATGGGTGTTTGTGTGTGAGTTCATGCATGTGTGAGAGGTTAGTGTGCATGTGGGAGATTGTGGGAGGGAAGTGTGTGAGAGTTTGTGTGTCTGTGTGACTGTGTGTATGTCTGTGTGACAGGAAGGGAGGTGAGAGCGTCTGTGTGTGTGAAAGAGGTGAGTGTGTGAGTCTTGAGTGTGTGACTGAGTGAGAGTGCGTGTCTGGGTGTGTCTACGTATGAGGGAGAAGTGAGTGTGTGAGTCTGAGGGATAGAGAGGGAGAGAAAGTGTGTGTGTCCAGGGCATGAAATTTCAGATCAAACTCTAAGAGCCTAAAAAAAACAAATCAGTTGTTAGACTTTACTCTAATATTAAACTGTTCTTGTCCCACCACACACCTGAGTGAGGTGCCAGTGTCAGTTTTCTGGCCACCAATGGCTCCTCGGCACCTGCAAATTTCATGTTGTATGTGCAAGTATGGAGAGAGAGAGAGAGAGAGAGAGGGGTTGGGGGGTTGGGGCTGCACAGTTGCTTGAGCTTTTATGGAGGGCAGCAGTCCAGTCAGCTGAAGGGCAGTCTGAGGTAGCCTCATTCAGGGCAGTCTTGAAGGAATATGTATTTTCCCCAATAACCTCCAGACACCCTTCCATTCCCTATACACCCCAAACACTCTTCCCCACTGAATGCAACATTTCAACAAACTCATTAATTTCCAACATTTAAAAAACAAGGTTTCAAATTGATAGTTAAGGCAAATTAATCAAAACTAACAATTTCAATTATACTCCAACTAACAAGCTCTATCACAAATCCTACACTTCTAAAATAATACAGTACCCATCTCACATCTTTCATTAACCACCGTCCATACATCCCTTTCTTCTCAAAATCACCACTACATTTCTTCCTTCAACATAAAACTTATGATAATACTAAAAAATAATTTCCACGACTTCAAAAATTCTGCTACTCAACAAATTTATTGTTAATTAATAAATATAAAACTGCAACTTATACTTTACTTTATTTCATAAACAGATATAAAATATCTATATCAAAATGAACTCATTAAGGCATTTGAATGAGAATAAATTTGTTGAGTAAGAGAATTTTTGAAATGGTGGAAGTTATTTTATTTATTTATTTATTTATTTATTTATTTTTATCCTTCCTCTTCTGCCACAGGCAGCTCAGGACTGCTAACAATATAAATATACAAAAAAATATAAAACATTCATTAAAACAATTTCTAACAATAGGGAGAAGTTAAAAAATATAAACAAAATATAAACAAATAGCCACCGAGAACACCCTCTCCATAGTCACCCCCCAGGAAACCTGGGGGATTTCAAGAAAGGCGTCCCCGGTTGACTGGAGGGGCCGATCCAGTGC